>JAPYZE010000700.1:0-36110 GCA_030522805.1 Leptomastidea abnormis
TTTTTGAGTTCAGGAACCTTCAAAACGTTAAGAAAACCAAAAAAAACCAATTTGAAAATTTTCACCGTTACAAAGCTTTCTCTTTGAGAAAGCAATAGGGAGGAAGGGAAGAATGGGGGGGAGGGAAGGATTGAGCCAAGCTAGCTATATAGTGTTGCTTAGCTATCTAGCCAGCCATCCAGCCAGCAACTTTGGCGCTTCACCTTCACAAGCCTTCGCTCTCATATAGCGCGCACGCGCGCGAGAGAGAGAGAAAGAGTCGAAATATAGTGGTGGTGATATGTATGAGCGGTGCGGTACGGTGAGGGGGGGGGGGGGGGGGCGTGAATCTGGCTCGTGCGCTAGCGGCGAGTGAGTATATTATAGTGAGTATATATATATGAGTAGGTAGTGTCTGCAGCAGCTCGCGGTGGCCGTGGCTATGGCCTTACGTTTCCTTTTACCCTCCCCTCTTCAGCCCACCCGCTCCTAACCAACCTCCTCCTACCCCACCAAAGCAACAGCAGCAGCAGCAGGCTGTTATTGCCTCCGCAGTCGCGGCCACCGCCACCGTAGTCGTAGTCGTAGTAGTCGTTGCCACCACCACCACCACCACCTCCACGTTATACTATATACACTCTACCGGCTTTGGGGTAGGGAGAATAGAGATAGAGAGTGAGAGAGAAAAAGAGAGGGAGAGAGAGAAGAGTGTGCTTCTAAGCTAGGATAGACTCTGTGCTGTATATGTTGCTGCTGCGGTTGCTGCTGCTTTCCGTTGGTGCTCCTAAGTCTATCTACTGCTCTCTGCTGCTAAACTACTACTGCTGCTGCTGCTGCTGCTGCTGCTGTTGTTGTTGTCGTTGTCGTTGTTATTGTTGTATATTTGAATTTTTAAACAAAACGACAGCTGTTGTCGCAAAAAGCCACGTAGTGTCGTTGTTGGGATAGCCTTCAGCTACTGCTGTCGTTGTTATAGCTGTCGTTGAGCTTTCATCCCCTTGATCCACGCTGTAACCCCTGATCTCTCGCTCGCTCGCCTGCTCACGCGGCTGGTCTGACGGTATCCCGCCACTGCGGCCACTACTACTGCCGCTCTTTACTATTATACACCGTCGTCGCTCTCTGCTGCTGCTGCTGCCGCTACGCCTATACTCCACTGCTGCAGGCCCGCTAGTGTTATAGTCGAGTGCGCCGCGTGAACATGTAGTGTCCGATCATCCGCTCGCTAATGCGGTTATTACATTCATGAAAATGGAAAGCAAGTGAGAAGCTGAAGAAGAAGAAATAAAAAAAAACAAAGCTGAGAAAGAGTTGGAAATTGGAAGAAAAGCAGAAGGAGCAAGAAGAAGAAATAAGAAGAAGAAGAAGAAGAAGAGGTGAAGAGCGACAACAACCGCCGGTAGTGGTAGGGGTGGTGAATAAGAAGAGGAAGAAGAAGAAGAAGAAGAGAAGGAGGAGGAAGGCATAAGAGTGACGCAAGAGATTGCTGCGCTTCTGCTACTGTGTGTTGCAATTCGCGAGAGAGAAAGAGAGAGAGAGAGAAAACCGTTTACAGTTTACACGTGCGATCCCCCCCGACTCTCATTATATTATATTACACACAACAAGTGTGAGTGTTTGTGGAAGAAAATAAGGAGAGTTACGGATCAAAAAGAAGAGAGAGAGAGAGAGAGAGAGAGAGAGAGAGAGAGAGAGAGAGAAAGAGAAAGAAGAAGAGCCAAAGGTGTGAAGGAGGCAAAAGTGCATGTGGAAAAAAAAACAATAAGGCCTTCGGTGTATGTGTATGTATACATAGGTGTGTGAGTGTGTTTTATTTCCCCCTTTTTGATTTCGGCAATTGTTTAATCTCTTGTCCGAACAACAACGACAGCAACTACTCGCCTCTCGCCCGGCTTGTTTAACAAATTAGTGCAGTGTTTAATTTTCGTTCTTTTGCGCGCTCTTTCTCTCCCTCTTTTTTTCTTTTCTTTTTTGTTATTACTTATTGATACGTTGGGTGGCAGTTCGAACAAGGAGTGCGCTTGGTCGGTCGTTCGGTCGGTCGGAGCTCCGCAGGGTACTCGGTTTCTTTTTCATCTGACTCGTTTACGGGTTCTCCGTGTGTGTATGTGTCTGTGATCCACCGATATACCGAATTAAGTTATACGTTAAGTTATACACGCCACTTCCTACAACGATCATCTCTATACTTATCAAACTATAAGCGAATCTGCATACATCTCTACTTCTATTTATCTCTATCTCTCTCTCTCTTTTTTGCGAGAGCAGATATATAGATATACACACAAATGTGAGAACGGAGTGACAAGAACTTAGAAACAACAAGCCTGCGGTTCAATACGTTACCCTGATATCTCAAGGTAAGCTCAGCTCAAGCTTTACATTAGCCGTACTCTAGGTCTCTCTCTCTCTCTCTCTCTCTCTCTCTCTCTCTCTCTTACTACTGCTGCCTACTTACTCTTCACCTGTTCAACTCTATTAATTTTCAAGTTCAACACCAGCAGCAGCAGCAGGCCTGCTGCTTGTTATTCAATTTTAATATTTGATTGGCTTACTTCTTTTTCCATTGTCAATTTACACAAGTTGTATTAACAAGTTCTCTTATTTATTATTATTATATTTTCTTTTAATTTAGTCAATCGTTAACTATTTATATTTTTAACTGTTATTATTATTATTGTTTTTTTAATGTTTTTCTTTAAATTTAAAAAAAAAATAAATAAAAAATTTCTATTTCCGACAATTTCAAAATAAGAACCTCAGTAGTAAAGTGTTTGATTAAATCATGATAATTTTAGTTTTTTAACCGTACGAAAACTTGGCTGCTTAGATACGCTTCTGATGCGTTTGCTTATATACGTTTAAGCGTAAACAAGTACTTGCCAAACTAAATACAGTATTAAATGTGAAAAGTATACTTTTTCACCTTGTGACTAGCTATAAAGAATGTAGAATATAATTGAAAGGCGATACTTACGTGTATGTATATGTAATAAAACAGATTGTGTACAACAATCACTTATATTAGATAAAAAAAAAAGATACTAAATAAATATAAGATCAATGAGTATAAAGCTCGGGATCGGGTTCGTTATTTTATAGAATAAGATAATTATAGTGCAGTACGTCGAGTGAATTATAATGTGAGCTAATTATAGATAAAGAGAGGGAGAAAGAGAGACAATTTAAGCTAACTTAATGGATTTCTTTCCACGTAATATTTTTTCAAGTTCACGTATGCCTATCAAACGTTATACTTACAATATTAATATATATATATATATTGTAAATTCGTCAATCGATGTCAACACCATAATGTTTTATTGTCTTTTTCATTATCAAAAGCTCATGGCTATTATTAAATAGAGAGGGAGGGAGGGAGTGCATGCAATGCGGCAACTAAAAATGACAGATATTCATCATAATCGAATATGTATAATTAAATAATTATTAAGCTGTACAATGATTGGCACGTTAAAAAGTAATGATAATAATAAAATAAAAAAAGTAAAAATAAAAATATAAATAATCTTTGTAAATAATAATATACAAAAAAAAAGCAAAAGCTGATCGTAGTAGAGAACATTGAAGCAGTTATTAGAATATATACTCTCTGGCAAATTTAATTCACTGAAAAGATTCTGACTTTTGTTTTGCAATCGCGGCCTCGCGCGACCTTGTCCTTGAAGCTGCGTAAAGTCGACGACGTGGACGGATCGTTCACTGCTTCTCTCTGTTTCATAAAATATATTACCTATTTACACTCGTTTTGTCTGTTTTTGCACTAATATAATTAAACATTTTTTTTTCTTTTCTTCTTTTTTTGTTTTTTAATTACAACTTTTTTTTTTAAATAATAATAATAATAATAATAATGATAATAATAGTTATGATTTGTAGATTATAAGTAAAGTGTGCAGTAAGTAGCATAGAAATACGAAGGCAAAGATAAAAAGAGAAGTTGGAGAGGGGAGCAGTGTGGGGGGGAGGGAGGTTAAAAAGAGTGAGAGAGAAAACATAGCAACGCGGATATACTATTATTAATGTGCACACCTTTAGCACAAATACATTATATATAGATATATACGCAGTAGAAATAAAGCGCGTGGATCGTACACACATGTATATTATATATTTAAGTATTTTTGGCCGAATCTCAGGCTAGGCCTTAATATCTTAGAATCTTATTTGTCTGCAGTCGCTTACTTTTTGTCTTCTCCTTTTTTTAGCCAGTTCATCATAAGCAAGTTGAAATGATAAGAAGCGTTTAATTTATGTCGCACTTGCCATTGCTGCGGCCTCCACACAATCATTTTTAATGCGAATTATACGTGATTTGCTAAATATCGAGATTAAAATTTAGAAAACTGCTTAATATAGAAAATTTTTTTAAAAAATATATGCATCTTAATTTTTGAACTACTAGTCATATTCTATTTTGAAATTGATATAGATATACGCAAATTATCACTGTAAAATACAAGATCAGTCAGGAGCATAATATTAGGAGGATCGAGAGTGTAATTTGATTGACTCGAGATCTGTAAAATAACCGCCACTCAAATAGCTATATGTATAGGTATATATATATATTTATAGATAAGTATATATATATTCACGTGTGCTCTGCACGCTATATTCGCCTACATGCACAATTACGTATTTTGGGTATACCTACTGCTATATGCTTTTTCGTGCCAAGATAAGTCCTTGAATTCGTCGCGTGCGCTCGCGGTAAGAGCGAATGGCCTTTAAGGCACCTTTTTTTAAATGCCACGCGCTTAAACTTGTAGTGCCTTTACCAAGCATTGATCCATATACGCCAATACACACACATACACACACAACACTCTAGTTAAGCAATTTCAACGAATATTAAAACTAAATTTATTTTCAAAATAATTACGATTGCACTTTAATAACTTGTTTTATAAATTGTTTGATATTAATGTTTTTCAATTATACATATAGATATATATGTATATTAAAGTAAATTCTTTGTATTTAAACAACGCTATAAAATTTAATCGATGATTTCGTAAGATTTATTTTTCATACGATTAATGTGTCTGCTTGATTTCAAGTAGATTATTTCAATCGATTAAATTTCACATGATTTTTAAGCTTTTTTTTTCTTGTTTTCTAAAAAACGACTACTTGTTTGATAATAATTAATTTCATTAGAAAATTATATTTAACGTAAATAAATATTGAAAACCAAATTTAATTTAACACATGTTCTTGTTGCAATACTTACGATGTTTATTTAATTTAAAAGTTTATTCTAAAAGAAAATTACGTGTAGAAAGAAAACACGAAAACAAATAAAGCTCGGGGGAGTACTGCGCAATCAGTTAATTAATAACATTGCTAAATGATTTTGTTTGAATTTGTTGAACAAAGCGGACAAAAATATGGACACTGTGTGTGTGTGTATTCTTAATTAAAAGTAAACAAGGATCTTGCATTATAAAAACAATTTCTTAATTTAACTACTGACCTTGGCAATATTGGAAAAATAACAAAGAAAAGTTATGAAAAAAAAAAAAAAAAATCATTGACGATTAATTTTAAAGAGCTTAGATCTTTAAAAAGTATCAAAATTGTTGTACTTATTTGTAACTTGAAAATATGAAGAAAGTAAATAAACTTTGTTAAAAGTAATAATAATAATAAGTCAAAATAAAGCGAAAAGCGCCTTAGTTTTAAGCGGCGTGATGCAAGTTTTTGAGATATTATTAAATAAAAAAGAGAAAAAAAAAGAGCGACGAATCGGCTTGCATCATCTCATACTATGGTGGTGCAGCAGCAACAGCGTTTTGTACACCATTTTTTAATAACAGGAAAAAGTTACCTCATTTGTGCATGTAAACAGAGTAACCCTGGTAATATCTCGCTTACTCTCTGTATCTCGCTCACTTCAGCTATATGATTGTGTACACTGTGTGTTAAAAAACTTTAGCTTTACGTTTTTTATTTTTTGATAAATTATAGATTTCAATTTCGTTTTCTTTATGTAAATTTGTTTTACGTGCAATCGTATTACTTCATTATTAAGATTTCGCGTGATTATTATTAAGACAATTACAAGTATTTTGAGTCTCAAAAAATAAATTCAGATGTCGCAAATTTGTTTTTTTTTTTTTTATAATAAACTTTTTTTTACTAAAATATATATAAATAACATGCATATTAATCATTTGTATGTATCAACGTAATTTAAAAATGTATAAATTGTAATTTCTGTTGAAATAATAATTATTCAGAGAATTAAATATTTAGATAAATATTTCGAATTTATTGTTGTGTGCAAGCTTGAATAAAATTTTTTACCTAACATTTTATATTTTACCTTGTAAGAAAGATAGATAAAGTCTGAGACTGTAAACTAAAAAAAAAAAAAAAATATTGTTGATTTAATAACTTTGATTTTTATGTCAAGACAAACTGTACGTCAATGATATACGTAAGATTAGACTACATTATATAAAATTATGCCTTATTATAATAATAATATCTTATCATCGCTCCATAATCTGATTAATTTAAATTTATAGTTATAGGTAGGTATATAGGAATAGGGGCGAGTTGTAAGTTTAGAAAAGACAAAGAAAGTAAAAGTTAAGAAAGTTGGAGTCGCTAAGTCTGACCGCTGGACTTTTAAAATTGATTTGCAAGTACACACACACACACATAGACAGAGACATTTGCTGGCGAGAACTTGATGATCGATTAGTCGAGGGCAAATGAGCCAAAGAGAGAGAGAGAGAGAGAGAGAGCTGTTAATATGTGCGCATGTACAGCATACAGCCGCGCGCGGAATAAGCTGCACAAGCTGCAGCAGCAGCAGCAAGCTGTTTACATTGTGACGTAAGCCGCGTGTGCAGTGTACCTATACTATCGTATATATGCACTTGGCATACAGGTTCTACGTCACTCAGCAGCGCGCAAGAGAAGCGAGTAAGCGAGCGAACGCGCAATAGCGGAAGGGTATAGCAGCAGCAGCAACAGCAACAGCAGAGAGCAGGCCGCGGAAGAGCGCAGAAGGCCACGAAAGGCCGCGGAAGGCCACTTGCGCTTATGTTCACCTTGCTGCTGCTGCTGTTGCTGCGTGTATGTGTGTATATAAGTGTGTAAGTGTGTGTGTGTGTGCCGCAGCCGCCGCGAGCTGCTTCTATTGAAATATACATTAAATTTTCCAATTATCCAAGTATATTATACCTATCTATATCTATCTATCTATCTATGTATTCCATGTGCTTGAATTCGGATTTTTCAATTTTTTCTTCTTTGACTTTGTTGACGCCAGTCAAGCTTTTTCTTTTACTATGTACGCATTTTCATTTTATGTTTATAGAATTTATTTATTCACCTTCATTTTCAACTGAAATCATTTTCTTACTTATAATATACGCACTAAACTTTTTTCCGGACATAAATATTTGCTAAATGTTTAATGTTGAATTTTTTTATTAAATTTAGTTGTAGATATAATTTTTTAAATATAGTTTCATTTCGTATTAATAGACGTACGAGGAGCACAAAATTATGTGACATATATAGTAGGAAAACTTATACCCCGTAAATTCGTTCGAATAATAAATGTTCATTGTATGAACTAAAATAATACCTATACTTTAATCAAAGAAGAAAGAATGAGATGGAAAAGTGCGTAGAGAAGCAGATAAAAAGCTAGAGAGAAATGGAGAGAAAAGGGGAGGAAGGAGGGGGAGAGAGGGAGAAGGCAGGGCAAGAGAGTAAGAGAGAGAGAGAGAGAGAGAGAGAGAGAGAGAGAGACAGAGATAGTTAGAGTCTTACAAGGTGATGGAGATTTTTTTCCTTGCCCCGGGCGTGAATTCAAGGTCCTCGCTTGTTTCGAAGGTTCCATATGAGTCAAGCTTATTATTGTCGGTATTTTATAAATGCTCACTGATTGCAGCAACGTACACACATACGTATTCGTACGAGGTAAGCAGAAGAGAGTAGGAGAAGAGAGACGGAGAGTGTATAGTAAATCGTTAAATATTGAAAAAAGAGAGAGAGAAAGAGGATAGCATTGAGCGAAGAGATACTTAGATTAAAAATTTAAGAATTAAAAAATGACTATTCGGTCAGGTTTACGATTTTTCGTTGATTGCCGATCGTTTATTTTTTATTTACATTAACATGTATTTTCGTAATCCCGAAGGATAAGAATCGATAAATTTTGAAATCAGTAGTTCTATAGCCACATTGGCGGGCAATCCATGTAAAAATCAATTCAAATATATAAAAATGATGACGATTGAAAAAGAAAAATGAAAAAAGTGTAAGCGGCCAAGATAGATGAAATAGTATAGCTTTGGACTTCCTTTAATTTTTCTGCTATACGTGCATCAGTCATTCAGCTCTTGTCGATAAATGAAGCAAAGACCTTGCGTGCGTTATTTTTATCGCTTCTCACAAGAATCTAGAGTAGTATATCTTAGAGTATATACAACGTCAATCTCTGCACGCCTTTTATATTCCCGACTTATCAGCTTTTTATTCTTCAATTTCTTCTTTACTTATTTACTTGTGCACATGCAAATTAATTGAAAAATTTGCCAAACTTATAATATTTCCTTTTTTTTCATTTCATACAATTGCAGAATCAAAGAAAACTAGATTTTTTATTCCTATTTTTATTTTTATTTCTTTCAAAAAAGAAATGTACGCTTTGTCTGATTTATTGATTTGTTCTACTTGTTTTTCGAAATTTAGTCATCATATAGGTATATATATATATTATCACACAGTAGGATACAGATTTGATGTAATTAATTAAATTAATAAAAAGCAAGAAGTTGTGTAAATTGAAAAAAATAAAGACTGCAGTTTTGGCTAAAATTGTTATAATCGAAGAGATATAAAAACGAGTTTGCCATTGTCCATGAGGATAATTCAGCTGCGGTAAGGCCAAGCGCGCAAGCAAAGCTAGACTTATGCATATAGGCGCGCGAGAAGCGAGGTCGTTTTACAATTTGTTGAAAGTTAGCTTCGCAAGATATATAAGCAAGCAAGCAGGCAAGTATTATAAGCAAGAAGTATATAAGGTTATGGTTGCCCGACCGAGTGCATTAACCTTAGGCGCCTTGCCAGAAAGACATGCTAAGTAAGTATCAAGCAAGAGAAACGAAGAGCGGACTTTCTCCGGAGCTCGCATGCGGCGAAAGTGAGAGGGGCCCCAGCCTGCCAGCTCTATAGCTCTAGCGACTGCACTACTACTACTACTATGTACTACTACTACTTGCATTATAGGTACCTATACGACGACGGAGGCGGCGGGCCCCCGAGGCGTAGCTCCTTCCTATTTCTAAGCTGCAGCTCTTACTTATATCCTATATACCTGCACTGCACAGATGTTGCTCTCTCGCATTGATGCTGCTACTGCAGCACTTTACTCTTGATATATCCATTATACTACTCATTTGGGTACCTACACACTTACTTACTCACTCACTCACTCACTCAATCCAACTTTTGCCAATGTTGCTTGCGATGCCAGGGGGGCTGTACTATTGGAGCGGCTAGTGGTGGTTGCGTTGCTGCAGATTTCACCGATCGATTTGTGTGCGTCGTTTTAATTAGCCACTGACAAAGCTCACATTTCTTATCCATTGTGGGAAAATAAAACAATTTTTTTACCCGCAAAATAATGACACATTTCAAAACGATTATAAATTAGTTGGTCTTTATTTTTTTTTTTTTTTATATATAAGTAACAACATTTTTTATCACCTTAACATCACTCCATATGATACACGCAGTCTCTTGTCAAGAATTCATTTTAATTCTATCACTAAACAACATATTTTCGTCGTAAAATATTTGTTATAGTCCATCTGTTTTCTTTTCATTTAAAAATTATCGTATATCTTATTAAAAATATTTACTTATCTAAGCAATAGAAAACAGTCGTAAAAAATATTTTTCCTAGACTTATTTCTTAATATAAAATACAAAAATAACGAGTATTTTATTAATACATTTCGTGTGTACCTTGTATAATTTTTTATATATACAAATTAAAAAAAAAAAGAAGAAAAATTGATCCTATTATCTACACGTTCATGTGTACAAAAGTACTTGAAAACTATAAGCGTTGAGATTATTTCAGTGTATAGTACTTCGTTAATCGATTTTGATAATTAAAACAACTTGTTCGCCTCTGAGTAATAATTGCGGCACGTGTCTTTCCAAGGTTTCTACTTTTCTACTCCTCTGCTTTACAATCGTAGTAGAACCAGAATCTGTACTCGACTCTGGCTTTGTTATTGATGCATCTGCAATACAATTTTTACAGGTATCATTCATTTTTTTATTTATTTATTCATTTATTTATTCATTTTAAATTGCATAAATAACTTGACGTAGATTTTTATACTCGTTTAACTAATTAATCAGAAAACTTAAAAATTACGTTCAATTCACATAATTAACAATATTAGTTTTTTTATTTACTTATTTTATCAAAAAGAAAATCCAATTATAGATTTGATCATAAGTAAATACTACGTTGAAAAATAAAAAAAAAAAAGAAAAAAATAAAATTATGAAAGAAATGGTATAAAAGTTATACATCTGTCAGCATAAGATGTCGATTGGGATTCGGAGAGAAATCTTATATTATATAGAGAGGAGTAAAAGAAGGGCGAATGTAATGAAACGCGTAGATAGGAGCGTCGTCGTATTATACTTATATGTAGGGTCGAGTAGAATTTCGAAAAAGCTCTCGCAAAACGACTCTCTTCTCTCTCTTTCTTTTTCTCTTACAGGAGTGAGTAGGGAAACGTTACACGTGCGCTCTCCTAGTAATCGATAAACGCGCTACTTCTCAAGGTCGATGTCGGTGGTTGGCATCACCCGAACCGAAAGCAGTTACCCCCTATAAGCTAAGCTCTTCCCGTATCAACGACCTTTTCAGCTTTACGAACATTACGTCACAAACGCGGATAATTTTACTCTCCCCCAACTCCTCCTTCCCTCCCTCCCTCCCTCTCACTCTCCCTTTTTTCTACTTTCCATCTTTCTTTTTTTTTCTTTCTTGCTTTATTATAAAAAGGAAAATTAATGATTTCGTAAATGCGACAATCTGTTATAGTTAAACTATAATTATTAATGTTAGTTGTTCAATGATAATATACATTATATATCATATTTAATAGTAATATTTGCTCTATTTCATAAATTAGTTTTGTTGAGAAAAAAGATGTAAAGATATATTTATAAATATTAAAAAATTTACAAGATTTGAAGGAAATAAAGCTTTAAAGTTAAATTTTTCTATTGTAAAAAAAAAAAAACAGGTGATAAAAAATATAAAAAATAACACTATTATGCATGTTAAACGTAAAAAAAAAAAAAAAAAAAGAAATAAAAAAGAAAAAAAAGAAAAATGACCGCAGAATAAGCACGTGGACCTAATATCGAACGGAGGCTCAGTAAGTTGTCAAGGTCGGTCCTTGCTCCCTTGACGCTAAGGGAATCCCCAAATATCTTCCGCTTTCGTTTCTTATCCCTATTTTTTCGTCCATTCACCTTCACACATTTATTAAGTACGCACACTTTTTTCAATGTTCTGTATTATTTCTTTCTTTTTTTTTTACGTATAATCAACAATGTTTTATTTTGTATAAATTTAATAAAAGTCAGTTAACTGACTTATTGTTTATGGAATATTATTTAAAGTTCTATTTTTTAACTAAGAGAAATGAAAAGATTAGAAAATATTAAAAATAATGTAAAGTATACCTGGAGCTTGTGATTTTCTTTTTATTTTTCGGGTCCAATGTTCCAGGCAATCTTCGAGCGCGAGATTCCAATGCTTGTCAAAGGCGGCAATGTAGGCTTCTATGTGCCCTCGGATGCCGTTTATACTTCTCGTGTAAATCTAAACGTAATAAAATTTAAATAAAAATAAAAATTAACCGTCTATGATTACGCAGGGCTCCAGAAAACAAAAATGATAACTCAAATATTTTTTATAATACGAAAGAAAAAAACGTTTAATAAATATACATTCGTGGGCCGATTTTTATAAGGGACGTGAAAAATTAAATTAAGATAATTCATCGTTCAATATGTAAAATGTATTAGAATTAAAAAAAAAAATAAGAAAAAAAAGAAAGAAAAAAAAAGAAAAATGAATTACGAAAGATAATGTGAATTTTGACCAAATAAGAGAAAAAATAAATGTATATCTAGGGGGTGGTATCATTGAATGTAGATTGTAAATGTATAGAGAGAGAGAGAGAGAGAGCAAAGAGGGTCTGTGACCTCGGACTAAGTGTGACCTTGCTTCCCTCTCTTCTACAAGGAATAACCCACGCGCCAAAAATGTTGCTACGCCTATTCTCTTTCAGTATGGGAGCTAGGGGCGCGTCGTCGTTTCCCTGACTACGAACATTGACCTTTCGCTATAGTTCTTACGTTACACAAATAATTATCTTTAATCAAATTTATCAACAAATTAATCAAATTTTTTATAATTCTCAAAAATTACCTTTCATTCATTTTATCGCATGCAAGATAATAAGTTCACATAGCCAGCATTATACTTCTTACGTAATTATTATATTATGTATATACGTACATATATTTAATTTGATGCTTCAAGCAAAGTGAGCCACTTACCTTGACTCTCGTCTTATTTTCCATGTACTGGTAGAGCATTGCCAAGGGGCCATATGTCTTCTGCATTCTACTGACTACATTTTTTTGAGAATATAACTGCTTTCTGATTGTTGCTTTTGATTCTGTAAGGAAATTATAAGTTATGGATATTTAGATTCATTTCACTAAATAGTATTTTTTAATTCACAGTTTCAATGCTATATTTTATTTTTAGTTTAATACTTTGTCTTATACCTATATAATGTTATTTTCATGATTTTCAAATGAATAAAAAGTAGAAAAAAGTATGATGTGGCAAAATGATCAGAAAATATGAAAATCATTATCAGTGTTTGCTTATAGATTTCTATTATTCATAAATGGAATCTTTTCTAATGATATATTAACTCGGCTCAGGATATTTTTACATTTTTTGCAAAATAGATTCTTTTAGTAATAAAACATCTTATATGTCAATTGCGGGCAAATTTTTTCAGTAAGATTAATATTCTTGTGTTACAAAACACTAAAATTCACCGACGATAAGTTTTTGTCCTTTTTATAAAAATATTTTTTAATATTATTTAATAAAAAGCATTTGCAAATGTATGTGTTCATGAAATTGCGAAATTTTCAACATAAAATAATTTTAAATTGAATTTGTTTGCTCTTACAAGTTAAGGTTTTTATATTAACAAGAATGTTTTCAATAAACCATGTTACGTAATAACAAAATATTAAATAACTCAATGAATTTATTTCACGTGCAAAAATATTATCATATTAAAAAGGAATCTTTAAATATTAATCAAAATTTAAGAAAAAAAATTTCAAACTTGAAAAAAACAATAAACATTGAAAAAAAAATAAATGGTCGATCATGATTATTAAAATATAACTATGTTTTGTTATTTTATTTTTGGAATTTTTTTTAAATGCTTCAATGAAAAATATTAAAATTTTTAAAAAAACAAGTGACGAATAAAATAAATAGAAAAATAAATAAATAATTGAAAAATTTGCGGGAGTAAAGAAGAGTTGGATGGCGGTGCATTCGTAGATGATCCCCAGGTTGAGAATCGCGCTCTGCATGGGTTCAACGTCCTGGCGGGCAGCGCACTCGCACTCGAGTCGCGAGCGCAAGCACCTCTCTGCTGCACATGCATCGGGCTCTCCCTCCTCTCCCCTCACCTCACCTCCTCCCCCTTGTTCTCTCTCTCTCTCTCTCTCTCTCTCTCTTACACTCTCTCACGCGCGCGCCGACTTATACTCGCGTTCGCCGTCTCTTTTGCTCTCCTTCCTTTCTCTCTATATACACGCCGTCAAGCGGCGCAAACTCTCTTTTGCTCTTTCTCCGTCTTGCAGCATATACAAGCAACGCTCGCGTAACTAGCCGCCCGAGTACAGTTATATTCCAGCAACTTCGGGCCCTTTGGCCCTATACTAGTGCCGCCTACACAAAGCTATTGTCCGCATCTCGAATCTTTCTACACACACACACACACACCTTTTATACATACTAAGATTATTCATAAATGCTGCAACATCCCTCATCCTATATACTCGTCGCTAGAATCATTAATGGAATGCAAGGAAGCAAAGGGCCAGACTATGTTATTCCAGTCATTTTTTAATTGCTACCTTTCATGTAACCGAATAAAGAAATTTTATCAACAGTTTTTAATTTATTAGAATATTAATTTTAATTTAAAGCATATTCTGAAGTTGAAATATATTATGATATTGTTCAAACTAATAATAATAATAATAATAATAAATAATAATGACAATTGATTCAAGAAGAAATAATATTTTTAATGATGTGAATCTTTTCATAGTTCTCCAAATGGTTACTTCAAATGAATTCTAAAAAAAAGCTCTATATAGAAAAAAATTGTTTAACGCTTACAAACTTAAAAATAAAATTTTTATCAATTTTCAAATTGTTGTTTAGAAAAGTCAAGCTTTCTTCTGATGACATTACGGACGTATTTGTTACGTAAGGAGTTGGATTTCAAGTAAATAAATTTAAATATTGGTTATCTTCTGTTCACTTTCCATCAATTAAGCACGGGAAAAAAAAGGATACTTCCGATATTAAATGACAGATTTTTATGTATCAATTTATTAAAATGACTGCTATGCAAGTATAATTTCCAAACGTTAATAAAAATTTAATATTTTTATGTCGAATTAAGTTTATTGCTATATCTTTGACAACATTTAAGATTCTAAGAAAATTGACTTGCTTTAATGTTACAAATAAAAATTAATCATCGTTTTTCGTTAAAAAAAAAAAAAAATTAATAAATATCACTAAAACACGTTATAAAGTGAAATTTTACCACTTTTATCGGAAGAATCTGCGATAGAAAAAAAATTTGAAAAAGTTAGGGCAAAGTAAAATAAATGTCAATATAATAACATTAAACGATTGCGTATGTGAGAGAATGAAAAAGTAAGTGAAAGAGTGAGTGAGAGAGAGAGAGAGAGAGTAAGTGAGCGAGTGAGAGAGATCAGAAAAAAAGAAGAAAGCGGGAAAACGATGTTGGTATGAGTGTCTCCCTCTCGCTTGTCGGACAATTGCCTCTGCTGAGTCTCTCTCTCTCTCTCTTTCTTGCTTGAGGTCGACGCCCGGGCGCTCATAGTGTGCAACAAGTGCTGCACTCCGTCCGCGCTTGCGGCCGCGAGCAGCTGCTGTTGTGCTGCTGCTGCTATTGCTATACATGTAGGCTGCTGCTGCTTTTGCGGGCTCTCTTATATATACCCACACACACTCCAACTCGCTGCTTCCCAACTTGCCCCAAAGTGCAACTTACACACACACAGACATCTCACCTATCTCGGTACATAGTAAGCTGAAGAAGCCCTACAGCTACTACCTACAAGTAATTATAAAACTCCACTGGGTCAGGGATTCGTGATCTATTTATGCCTTTACTGCGCCGAGAGTCAGCATAGAGAGATAGTTCTATACTCGCTAAATGTCCCATCTAATGCTCGTACAATGCTCATCCTTTTCTTCCTCGCGCTCTCTTTCTTTCTCTGCATATTCCTACTTGATTATTATATTATTTTTCTTAGATACGTCACTTATTTAATATACTTTGTTTCGCACTATAATAGGTATATCAAATTATCTGCATAAACATTATTTCTACGAGCTTTTTTTAATTCATTTTTTTCTTCCATCCTCAACACTTGATTAAAAAAATCCAATTTGGAATTTAAAATATTTTTTTATTCAAGTTTAAAAAGATTAGTGTCTCTAAATATATATTAGCTTCATTACTTTTTATTCTGTCAAAAATAAAATAAGTAATTATTTTATAAAAAAATGATTTCCCAGAAATTTTTTTACGAGTACTTAAATTTAATCTCGTTAGATATCAAAAGACTGAATTAAAATACTTTCGTTTTCAAAAATAAATATTGTAACAAGTCAATTATTAATAAAAATAATAATAATAATAATTAACAATTTTTTAAATTAATAAATATTAATATGTTAATTTAAGATAGGTCAAAATAAACGTGTGGCAGAGTATAATGTATCTAATAGTCTTGGACGAAATACGAACTTTAAATCAATTAAACCGTCTGTGAATGAAATATTTCGAAAGAGGAAAATACTTATTGCTTCTTGAATGAGTATATAAGAATGGATATAGTAAGTTTTTAGTAGGACTGTATATAGTTATAAGCGACAGTTTACTGTTGCTGATCAACAGAACGCGGTTTTTGCGATTGGAGCAGTGGAAGAAATTAAAAATTTAATAGTAAAAGGAGCTAATGATGTTGTATAGGTAGTATAGGTATATAGCGATAGTGTGAGAATAATGCAAGAATAAATCGTCTACCTTTATGGGGATCAAACGATTGGTAGGAAAGCATCGCAAGAAGATTATGCAGTGAAAAAGTTCTATGAAAGAAAGAAAGGGACCAGTGGATAAGAGTGAGATGGGTGGAAAAAGAGAAAGAGATGAGATATAGAGAAATATTATATAGTAAGTACACGTGGTTCGTTCGTCCGACGAAAGCTGTCTGCAAGCGTCGTGAACATCAATAGCAGCAGCAACAACAGCAGCAGCAGTATAGCGTCTCTACTACATAACCTCACTTTACAGCGACTGAGTTTAATAAAAGAATCGAAGGAAATTGTGTATGAAAAGTAGGTATTTAGATTATTTACCAGAAGTAGACGTATCCGTTTTAGATTCCTTTTCCGTTGTTGCCTGCTTCTTTTCGTCCTCGGTCTTTGCCTGAAAGTAAATTGCGCGAATACAAGTCACAATAATAGTTCATAGTCGAGCATTAATCCAACAATTTGCAATTAAATTGTAAGTATTATATAAATATTATTGTATTATCATCACCATGAACTTTGAAATTATTTGAAAAAATCGTAATTGTTTAACGAGTAATAAGAAAAGATGCTCCGATTTCGAAGAAGGTGAAAAAAGTAAGAAAAGTAAACCTTGATAGGAAAGCCTTTCATGACAACAGACTCGAACTTGTTGATATTGTCGTAAAGCGGAGCATCAGGCACGGGCACGCGCAGCTTGTCCGAGTATAAAGCTTTGAGGGAATCGAATTTATCGCTAAACGCATCGGTGCTGTCACTCGACGTATTCTCCTCTTCTTCGGCCATGTTAACACTAGCCATTCTTCCCTTATCCGCACACAACCAAAACACGCACAAATGCAAAGGAGCTGCGCGTTTTATTGCCGCTTTGCCCCTGCCGGTGTTCTTGCGAATCGCCACTATACCTACTCTTACCGGCTATAGGTATAGTTATATATAGTGTTCAATGCGTATAAGCTGTGCTTTGATTGTACAGTTTCAATTTGAAAGTTTCCCGCTTAATTCGTCAACGGCTTTTCGTGATCGTTCTCGAATTAACCTAATCTCACGGCTGGATTATTAGTGTCTAAAAAAAGTGCAGCACCCGTACAAGAGGAAAATAGTGAGAGGAAGAATAGGAGAAAAAGTGAGTAAAAGGAGAAATAGAAATGAAGAATAGAAGAAAGAGAAAGAGAGAGAGAAAGAAAGAAAGCGTAAGATAGATGGTGCGCTATAGAGTATAGATAGAGAGCACGTAGCAGCAGCAGGCAGGATAGGGGGCGAGTGGGGATGATGAAAAGAGTCGGTGGAATAAGAGATCGCGAGCGCGCGAAGAGGGGTAAGGAGGGGGATGCGAAAACTTTCTTCTCGCTGCGAGCGCGTGCGAAGGTTTGCGCTTACGTAAAAGAGAGCCTTAGCCTCGTTTGCATAGAAATGCGAGAGCTATATAGGAACGAGTTACGCGCGCTTGCTCGCTCGCGCTTTCAGGAAGTGAAAGAGCACAGCAGTGCAGCCAGCAGCATATATACACTAGCTGTTGTTGCAAGTTGTGGTGTTGTATACATGTATAGATGTATACACACTCACATAGAGAGAGAGAGAGAGAGAGAGAGAGAGAGAGAGAGAAAGGGGCCAGGGGAGGTGGAGGGAGTTTGTATATGCAGTTGAAAAGAAAGTTTTCGCTCTCTGGTTCTCTGCACGCACGGCCTAGCCAGCAGCAATAGCAATAGCACCACAGCAAGTCGCGGCAGCGGCGGCGGTCTTTTCACTTTCATGGAATAATAGCAATAGATGTGTTTAGGCGCATACCTATACCTATATACCTACTACTACCGGCTCCTCGCTCGCGGCCGCTTACCTTTTTCTCTCCTCCTCCTCCTCCCTTCTCCTCTTTCCTGATCGTTGTCGTTGCGCGCACACATATATTAATAAAAGAGACCCATTGTACTGTCTCTATAATAGTACATATATGTAGTATATACCTACTACTTAATAGCAATAAATTAATATTAAATGCGTACATAAATTAGCAAGCCAGCTGGGATATTGCAATTATCATGCTATAACAATATTTGCCTCGTCGAAAAAAACAACAGCAACAATAACATTATTATCATCATCATCAGCATCATCATCACTATCATTGTCGATGAAAATGATGATGATGTTTGCTACTGCTGCTCTTGATGACGATGATGTTGTAGACGCTGGTAATAGTGAGGATAATAATAAACAATATGTAATGCCATTGATGATCATATACTTATTGCATGCGCATTTTGTGTTTCAGATTGCCGCTGGTACCTACCCATAAAAGTTGAAACCCATCTTCTTCGGAGTTGAGACGTTAAGCTGGTGGTAAGGACGACGAGCAGCAGCGGCGGGGGCGGCAGCTGGAGCGTCGATACGAGGAAGAAGAAGAAGAAGAGGGACAGGAGGAGGAGGAGGAAGAGGAGGAAGAAGTAGCAGCGAGACTGGCAGTCGCGGAGAGGAGTTCGGATGTTAGGCGGCGCGGAGGAGGCTAAAACAGCCCCACCGCAGCCCATCACTTATCCCGATGCCGGTCCCTATATCGCAGACTCTCACGCTCACCTCGACCCTCGTACCCAAGGAGGAGTCTAACATGCCCTTTATAGACGACGAGCTCCTCTGGTGTCCTGACAACGATGGCAAAATGGTCGATCTCACCCAGTGCCTTCAGGTTCCTATATTTATATTATAATATTATATTATGTACCTACATCCCTTATCCATATAAGAGAGATTATATATATTGCATAAACTCTTATCTTTCGCACCTGATTAGATATTTTACACGTGTAGCCTGCGTTGTTCTAACAAAAGTTGCGCCTTGCAGTAATGCTACTTTAAATTTGAATAAAAACAAATTATTTGCGTAAAAAACAGTTATCATTTAAAATAGACAAAATAAAAATAATTTTTTCGGTAATCCTTATTTTTAAAAATTTATTAGTTTAAAAAATAAAATTTAGAGTGACGTTGCCGGAACATAATAATCTTGATCTGACACATTTTAGGAAAGTAACACTGGCCAGTCCGTGGAATTTTCTACGATGGAATTAAATGCACTAGTGGGTGCACCGACAAACGTAACAGCTGATAATTCGGAGGCTTGTGCTTCTGTAAACAGCGTAAACAGTAGCAATATCGTTAACACGACTAACAATGCTAATGGCACCGATGAATCCTTCGATACGCTCGATACTTTTTTAAGAGAGCTACAAGCTGATCTAGCCGAGGCCAGTCAGCCTACTTCAACAACTTGCAGACGGCCAAGATATAATATTGTAGCTGCTAATCCACTACTAGCAGGTATTTCATCCTGTCATTTTACCTACCTACTTAATTATTAATTTAATAACTTCGATTACAGAACGCGAAGAACTAATATTTTGAAACACTTTTTTTGTTGCATAAATATAATAATTAGTCAAAATGATAAAAAAATTAAATTTAAAAATAGATGCATTGATAAGGAATAACGTGCAAATTTCATGTAGATAACATTGAATTATATGCTTCCTGTACATAGCTTTATTTTAATTTGCTAGATTAAACTACAAGCCATTGATTTTTGCATAAATTTTTATAAAAAAGTGTTTTTTTCTTATTTTAAAAAATTTTTATCTATAATTCAAATTGTTTATTTGCAATAAAAAAATTATCTGAAAAATTTTTTTTTACAGAAAAATTGGCGACACCTTCGACGCAAACATTAAATTCATCAGTCTCTTATGTATCGAGAACGGAAATCAAAACAGAAAACATGCAACCAGAATCCAGTAAAGGTAAGCTTTAATTATTTGAAAATTATAACAATTACATGTATTAATCAGTAATCTATTGTAATTCTCGTAATGAAACAATTTTAATGAAGATAATCGTTGACGAAGTCAATTGTTTAAATAATTATTTTTTATATTATTATAAGTTGATAAGGTAGAAATTTAAAAAGGTGACTCTTATCCATAAATTTAGAAGAGTCGGCAAAGTAGAAATTTACGTCTATGCATTATTATATACTGCCAACAATGCAGAACTCTTTTACCGGTAAAGAAGAAAATGGAATGATTTCATGTTCGACTGTTGTTGTGTGATACTTATACTTTATGTTCTTATGATAAGCACTGATCAAAACTCTTTCTGTAATATTTAAAAATCGTGACCGTTTCAAAGTACAATCTAAATCTTTATACTATTCAAGTAATGCATATAAACATTAGCTCTAATATTTTTCTTTATTAGCAAGAATAATTTTATTTATTAACATTATTTATAATAAAAATGATATGTCTACTTAAAATTGAATTCGCAGAATATTTTAATGAATTGTTGATATTTATTTTCAAAAGTACACATGGTGACACTTGGTATAGTTAGGTTGAGAATATAAAGAAAGATGCATATAGTAACATCTGTTAAAAGTTAATAATCTTATTTTAAAGTAAAGCAAATTTTTAAAAATAATTATGACGGCAGTTGATCTAAATTAATCGTACATTTTAATTCAAATTTATATATTTTTTTTCAATAAAAGTCATCCATCTAAGACTAGCTATTGTTACAATGATTTTTTTATAAATTAACTTGCTTGATTGCGTAGCAAGTATAACTTCCATCTCGTTTTATTCAATTTATTAATTTCTCCTTTTTATTTTGTAGAAAATAATATTACAAATTTAATTTAACAATTAAACTTAACAATTTCTCTAAAAATTTTGCATTACAATTTTTAATTAGAGAATTCTAATGATTTCAAGAAATCATAATTTCATATATAGCTCGGTGAAAGAAGACTTAATTTTTTTTCACAAAGCAACGTCTGTATACATATGTATATATTCTAGTACAATAAAAAAATCTCACTGATCACTTTCGCCGTAAATGCATTGCGGAACTAGTCTCTCTTTCCTTCAAGCAAAAAAATACACTTTATTTTTTATTTTATTTTCTTTTTTTTTCATTTTCTTTTTTTAGTACAATTTCCTCTTATAATATAGACTTTACATTTTCAACATAATTGTAAAGCATTAAATCAATTTTTCACTACGACTTCCAGCAAAAGCGTTCTTTGCTGCACTTTTCAGTGAAATGCGATGGAATAATTAACTGTAGAGAGATTTGGCCTAGTTTAACTTTTTTCTCATTTCTTTTCTCTTAATCACTAATTATTATACCATAAAATTATCACGTGTTGTCGATGTTGATGTTAGCTCTGAAAATATCTTTTCGTTCTTAAATAAATCTAATGCATGGTGTGAAAAAGTAATTTTCTTCAAATATCTCTTAATTTTTTTAATAATTAATTAATTATAATGACTTGAGATATGTCTATGATACAGAAAATAGAAAGACTAGAAAAAAGAAAAGTATTCGTTAAATATATGAATTGAAAAAAAAAAATAATATAAACCGAGCAAGAGATAGAAATGTATTTTTTAATTTGTTTTTTGTCGCGATTGTTGAATATAAAATTTAAAACTAACTATAAAAGATTAGTCGAAATTATCTACTGCTTTGCTGTCTTATTATCTCTTTGTTACTTATTATAATTTATAAAGAATTTTCCAATGGCTAGATTCGAATTTCAAAAATAAAAAAACGAAATGCAGCAATATTTTTTCCGTTTTTATTATAGTAGGAAATAAAAATAAAGTAATAAAATATTACAAAAAAGGGTTGAAAAACTGGTCCAAATGAAAAACATTTGTAAATCAAGTATTATATGTGCTAAGATGGAAAAAGATCGGAATGTTGACGTTTTCTGCAACGAGGTCAGGGCCCCTCGTAGTGTATGTACTCTCACTACTATTTGCTAGAAACGATCGACTCTACACCTGCACACTTTACTTATTAAACAAGAGTGAAAGCTACAAAAACTTACTTCTTGTAATTTTTAGGATGTATAATCGATAACATTTTTTTTTTTTTTTTAGAGTCAAGAAAACTACTTTTATTTTTTACCAAAAAAGATGTTAGTAATTTTTCAAACTATTGATGAATTTATTCTTCCAAATGATTAAGAATTTATTAAAAGAAAATAAAAGAAATTAAATAATCATTGTATATTTAAATCATCGAATAAAAAGATATAAAAATGTTAGACATTCGATAACTTTGAAATATTAAAAGTTTTTAGCATCTAGAAAATTTTGATTACAAATTTATTTTACTTTTCTATAAACGTTAAGTATAACAAAGTATTAATTTGAAAAGAATAATAATTTGATAGCTTATCTTAAAAACTTGTAAATTAAAAATTCTTAAAAATATTTGAGGTGTTAAATAATATACTTTATAGGTCGTAAGATGTCAATATTATTTCCTACAATTTTTAAGATATTAATTAAACCCTTTTATCAATTCAGAAAATACAACAATTGGAAATAGGAAAACTAATTGTAATTGAATGTTTTTAAATCATCCAAATACATTGTTGTTACCATAAAATTAACGTTTGATTTCAAAGTTTCATTATTATAAATGACTTTTAGCTATTTTAATAGAAATTTAATTTTATATTTATCAGGAGAAACAAAATATTAGTGTACCATTGAATTCCATACTACAAACTTTTTTTTATGATCATTATAAGATACATATTTAATAACATACAAAAAATGCGCGACGAAAATATACAAAAAAGCAAAAGAGATAGAGAAAAATAAAACGGTATAGGCATGACAAAGAAAAATAATAAAAAATTGAAAGGACAAAGAAAAAAATTCGGATTAAATGTCGCTTGTAAACGAACCATCTATCATAAATATTTGAATGAAATGAATTATTAGAGGATCGAGAAGAGTTCCATTAGAATTTGTTAGCCAGGTAAAAATATATACATAAAAAATATGTTTATTTTTGCTATTTGTAATCGAGGAGTTTAAGAGTGTGTTTGTGTATTGCCTAGAGAAGGAAGAGGGAGAAGGGGGAGGGGGGGGGCGACATACACTCTAACGCAACAGTTTGGAGTAGAGTGTGTGTTACGTCAGTGAAAGTGTTATGGCAATGTAGGCCGAGGCTAACTTGTGAGTTCTGTCTTTCCGAACAGAAAACGATAGTACCTACCAGACGACAGTCGTGATTGTATGTGCTTGTAAAATTTTAAGCGTATAAGGAACTTTGGCAACCTTACGTTCATTTTCATCTATACACTTATACTTATATACCTATACATATAATACTGCTTATATTACAATTTTTTTACTCAAAATTATTTTGCACTTTTGTTTAATATTTCTTGGTAAAAATAATTGATTTTACATCGATCTACGCTGTTATATAAAGCGAATTCCAAACGTTCAAGTATTATTTGCCAAATTGTAAATATTCCTATATTTACTATAAAGTTTTCTGATTTTTCAAAACTTTGTTTTTTTCGTTAAATTAAGAATTAGCGTACATCTATTCTAAGATAATATCAAATATTTTAAAATCAATGACTTTTAAATCGTATGAGGATGTACTTACCTGTATCATAAATAAAAATACGATTCATTAAGATTTTAATTATTTATGCAATGCTAGTCTTCGTATGCTTTTTGATATCTAAGCTACTTCTGTTTAATTACTTAAACATGACTTTATAGTAAAATTTAAAAATTAAAGTCTGATAAGACCAAAAGTGTTTGTATATTAGCTAATTATTATACACTTCATAATATTTTTAAAATATTTTAAAATATTATAAAATATTGTTATTACCATCTAAACACAGTTTTTTTAAGACAATGATTAATTTTTTTTATTTTCTCTATTTTAAAATCATCGTTAATTTTATTTATTTTATATGTATACGAATCTTATAAAACCATTTTACTATATTTATACGTTGTTTAAAATATTATAAAATTTTCAACAATATTATAAAATTTAAATAACGATATTTAAACAAAAAGTTAATAAAATTCAAGAATTTTCCTTTATATATCCTTTTTGAAAGTATAATAATTATCATAATCACTTAATTTAATATTAATATTGATCCAATTTCTTCTTAGTCTAAGCGATGCAAAGTAAAATGTGTTGATATAATTTTCAAATTTTTTTTTAGACATTTCTGTTTAAAGTTAAAGGCAGTATATGTTTTTGGAGTTGAATTTTTCACTATTACTATAAATATCTTTACAATCCTATTAAAACCTAGCATTATTGCTATTCATTGAAAGATTTTAAATCTCAAATTACGTCGAAGCGAATGTGAATTGGGATAATAAGTTATTAAAATTTATTGTTGCTGATTAAAATGTTGTGAAAGGATGACTATTCTTTGTAAAATAAATATGAAATGCTACGGCAAAGAATCGATAAGACCGTCCCAGACGTCCTTCAAGAAGGCGTAGCTCCCTTTGTGAGGGCAAGGTATGCCGTATATGGAGAGGGCACAAGTGTATATACGCAACATTTCTTTTACTCCCTTGCCTTCCATGTCTGCCTGCCTGTCTGTCTGTCTGCTTTACTAGCCTTTTTCTGCAACGTACCTTTTTTACATGTGTTTTTCTCTTCCTACTTCATTAATAAAAAGAAAGTTTTTCGCTTTTTACAAGTTTTGCGCGCGCGCTTATGTCCAAATTACCTATGATTTTTTTTTTATACAAAATTGATGATTAATATACTGTCATACTATCATTTTTTTTATTACCTATATTATAAATATTATGATCGTAGTTAATTTAAATTTATTAAAATAAAAAAAAAATAATTAAAAAAACATAAGAAGAATTATCAATTTATAGTTTGTAGCGTTTTAGTCAAGATAGCATCCTAAAATTAATTTGTGTCTCATATTAAGAGTTATTAGGAAGAGTTGCAAGAAAATTGCAAGGAAAAACTTTGGGAATCAGTAAACGTAGAAAAAAAAAGATTTGAAAACAATGCTGGATACGGAGAAGCATTAGAGGATGGATAAGAGGAAAGATGGACGTGAAACGTCTAGACTTAGATATGTTAATGTTGGATTGGGCTAAATCAACCTTTGGAAGGGATGACGGGAGAAGGGCTGAAGTGGAATAAAGAGAGAGAGAGAGAGAGAGAGAGAGAGAGAAGCGTGGGTGGGCCGTTGAACGGCAAAAGTTCTGACGCGCTCGATAACCCCGGCAAGAAAGTCAAGGTCATGGTCACGGGCTTTCTCTCTTTCTCTCTCAAGCTCTCCGACGACGCCGGTGTCTGGCCGGGGGCTGCTGTCGCGCCGGCTAATCTATGAGCTTCAATTTCTTTATTCCCCACCCCTACCTCCTCTCTTATTCAGTCTACTTCTGAAAAATCGGCTCTTCACCCTTTTACCTTGTACTTTTCTCTCTTCCAGTAATATGTAGGTATGCCTATTCTTTTTGCTTCTCTAGTTCAATAAACTTTAAAGCTATTTTTTTCCCCGAAATTTCTTCAGTTTTTAAACGTGAAAATGCAAAGTCAAGACTGATGAAGGTTTGTGTTGAAGATGCGAAAATGATAAAGTTTGATACGCTTGAAATGCAGCAGGGGTATATAAAAGCCCAAGTTTACATATGATGGAAAAGAAGTGAAAAATATTGATTCAAGGGTATAGATGATGGGAAAATTATTGACGTAGCGAGTGTGGTTATACGTATGTATATAGTTTAGTTGATCTCGTCTCATCGGGTTTTAGGGGGTCACATGAGGGTCACGGAAGGGGGTGGTTGGTTGGTTGGCTGGTGAGAGAATCTGAGAGAGTAGATGGGGTGAATCAACGCTTTAACGATAACCTTGACCGTGGTGGATCGATCAACCAAGCTAGTGGAATAGGCCGACAGTCTCCATGACTACCACAGGCTCTCTTCTTTCCTCCTCCTCCTCCTCCGACCCTTTCTCTCTCTCTTCTTTTTTATTTTTTACTTCGTTCGCACACTTGTTTGCTTCGACGAGCTCTCACTTTCTCGAAAGACTGTCAATCATTTTTCGTCAATATTTATTTTAACGCCACATTCGTTTGATTTACAATTATTTACTATAGGCTTCTAATAATACTATCTTCATATAAAGTATTGTTTTTTTTTTTTAAAGTTTCAAATAAGTTATTCTTAAATTATTTATAGTTGAATTCATCTTTTTTTTTATATTTATTAAACTATCCATAAAAACTTTTTACTTTTTTTATTTTCAACCCTTTTACGATTAAAAGTATGAATATTAAAAAATATAATTTGAAATGAGATTATGTTTATATTGTAAAGAAGAAAAATCATTTCTTCCTTTTTTGCTGAATTTTTTAGACTCATTATCAGCTTGATATAAAGATAATGTTTTAATAATCCTCTGCCAAAATTTTGTGGAAAACACCTGAATAAGGAAATGCCGAGTGTAGTCGTAAGCTAGGGGGTTAGAGATGGGGTGGGATTGGGAAGGAGGAGGCGGGGGGGAGGGGGTGAGACCAAAGTTAACGTCGTCTAAGAAAGTGGGAATAAGAGTAGAAAAAGGGCAAGTTTAGCAGGTTAGGTTCAAGGACGAAGACGAGGACAAAAATGAGGACGGCCACGCCCCGTCTGTGCCCGGCAGCTTTATCCTTGCTCTTATACCCTCTTGTCTGCGTCACCCCCTTGTAATCCCCCAACCAACCGACCAACCACGAAACGATTCAGCCTTTGTTTGGAAAATATTTGAGAAAAGTTTTTTCGACTGTCATTAGCATATTTTCGTTTTTATTTTATCCGTCCCAATAGCTGGATACTCTATACTGACTCAATCAAAGTCCATACTCTTTTTTTACATAATCAAAACATACTATTATATATTATAAACAGATTGTTTCATTGTATTATTGTTTTATTTCACTCTTATTTACATTTCAAAATAGAAATTCAAATAATTTCTACACAATCTTTTTTTTTTAAATTCTCAATATTATTTGTGATTCTAAAGGTTTATATAAATTTGTCCATTAAGTAAATAATTCAAATTTTGCAATTAGCAGGAAGTATAAATCACTTTTGGCAAATTTTAAATAAAAAAATGTTAATTTTTTATAAAAATTAATTAAGTTTAGATTATTTTCTTAATGTAATTCAAACAATTCCTTTTAATTCATTTCTCAATATAATTTCTTTTTGTATATGTATATAATACCATTTCAAACGTTTAAAAAAACTTTGCGTGTAATTTTAGTGCAAATAAAATCAAAAACATCGTTTAAAGTTGTATTTCTACATATAGTTACTAGGGCAGGCTAATCAAAATCCT
Organism: Leptomastidea abnormis; assembly: GCA_030522805.1. Taxonomy (NCBI): domain Eukaryota; kingdom Metazoa; phylum Arthropoda; class Insecta; order Hymenoptera; family Encyrtidae; genus Leptomastidea; species Leptomastidea abnormis. The sequence continues at coordinate 27,671 of JAPYZE010000700.1, forward strand.
AAGAAATTTTTATGCATAAGTTAAGCTGCTGATTCAATTTGCTGTAAACATAGGATATTCCTATAACATTAGGCGAAAAATGATGAGTTGAAAAAGCAACAAATTCTTCTCTTTTTTTTCAAACAATTGCGTTATTCTTTAAAATCTTTTTGATTTGAAGATTAAATAAAATTAACTAAAGACACATCTATGATTTGACTGTGTATCGCACCTAAAAATGTTCGTTCCGTTTAAGTGATCCGTATTTGGTAAAGTCATCCTCTCTCTCTCTTTCTTTCTCTCGCGTTTAATATATAGACATAATTGCATATACACGTACAACAGAAGAGATGCGAATCCAAAAGAGAAGGGATTAGATGAGAAGAGATGAGGGTAGGAGGAGGAGGAGATAATCAAAGTGAGAAAAGTGTTGAGGATGATAAACGATTAATGAAGTGCTTGCGAAACGAAAGGAACGAATGAGCTTAAGTAGTAGTTTGCATTGCATGTGCAATACACACACACACACACACACACACACACACACACACATACACACACACACACACACACACACACAGAGTGTAGCTGCAGCAAATTCAGTGGTATAGTGGTGGTATAGTAGCATCATGGCAGCTGTAGCGGCGGCGGCGAGTGGCGCAGCAGGTGAGCGCAAGTAGGAAAATTCAGGTCGCGCCTTGACATACTTGCACTCTCTTATATACCACCACGTGCATCGTCGGCACTAAACGACGCAGGCGCAGCACCAGCAAATGCAGTCTGATTCGCCAACGTCGTCGCCACTGCTGCTGCTGCTGCATTCGATGCTTTTTATTAGCGAAAGCTATACTAGCACTCGTAATAGTCATCGTCCAAGTCGATGTCCTTTGTTCTTTCTTTTCAAAATCTACTTCAATCTCGCTCGTTTCTCCTTCTTTGCAAATTTCAACTTATTTGCGCTTTGATTATTATCATACATCCCGATCGGCAGCTTATTTCATTTCGATCGGAACTTATTCACTTTCTTTTTCGCGATAAATATATATAAATAAGATTATTGTGTCATCAATGTATGTATTCATTCGCCTGTATAGAGTACGGTTTGCTTATAATATTTATGTATGGCATACAAACGCTCTTATGCAAATGCGTTTATGTTGCTTTTTTCCTTATTATTCAAATATAAACGTCGAGCTACAGCGAAAAAATTGATTACACCTTTTTGTCTTCTATTAGAACTCAGTTTTATTTTATTTCATTTTATTCATTTATTTCATTAGACACTGAAAATAATTTTTAAATTTCTGTCAACAACACTATGGAAGAAAATGTACTTCCTGTTGCCTTAATCTATTTAATATATATAGGTACAACAGAATATCAGGCATTTGACGATAAATAAAATGTAATTAAAAATTCTTGAGACACCGATTGGTATACCTATAGATATAGACGACTACTCCATAATATGTTGAAAACATATTTCAAAGATTTTCCGGTCAGACCGTACGTGCCTCCTATAGCTTTCAAGATACGCATTATCACTTCATATTTGATGATTTTTCTACATTAAAATATTATTCAAACTGACAGCTCTTGATGTTTGCACGCGCGCGCGCGTGTGTATGTGTTTTCTGTTTAATTACAAGTTTGTGGGAGTAGTGTATAGAAAGTATAAGTTTTCGAAAGTAACTAGGTAGATGTACATACATACATACCAGCTTATTAAAAGTAAATAATATCACGATATGTATAATAAGCTTCTGTAATCTTGAATCACACATATCTATATCTACGCATCTGTCCATAAAACAGCGAAACTGCGTGTAAAAGCTGTGTTAAAAAGCTCGAAATGTTAAATATTATTTTTTTTTAAGTTTTTCATTTCCTCTATCTTTCTTATCTTTATCTTCAATATCGTCTCTTCCTCATTTTCTCTTTACTTTATCAAGTGTCATTATGAAATGTTCTATTTTATAAAGCTGTTACAAAAGTGCATTGCTCACGACGCATAATATTTCTCAAATTGATCAAATTGATGAAGCGAGTTTGAGTTAAATATAACGATCTAAAAAGAAAAAAAGAAATAAAAAAAGAAAGAGAAAAAGGTAAAAAATAGAAATTATAAGGGCAATGATCTTTTTCGTTGGATATTATAGAATAAGGGCACTGCCAAGTTGTAATGGTGTGGGGCATTTGACTTTCCTAGTCGTTATAGTCGGATGCAATAGAGAAGCGTAGAGTGAAGAGCGAAGTGAGCCGTTGCACTTATCTAGGCCAAGGCTAGTTTGCTTGCTTGCTTGCTTGCTTGCCTATGCTGACTGCACTTGCTTGCTTGTTCGCTCGCTCGCTCGCTCGCTCAACTGCTTGCTTAGCTTGCATGTGACAAAGATCGTAAAGTGTGTATATATATACGTTTTTCCCGCCAGAGTTGAGTTTATATATAGGTACCAATCTGACCGATAATACCAAGTTTTTAGTTTAAAACATCAGATAAATAAACAACTTTTTTTTTTTTATTTTATTTTATTTTTTTTTTTTTTTTGTATTTCTCAGCCTTTATGAATGATATTTTTATTACGTAATTCTTCTATTTCTTAACTATATTTAAATACTCTACCAAAGAATTTGTTATAACTTTCTATATATACATAGCTAAATTTGATAAATCAATACGTAACACATTGATTTGCTTAATTTCTTTGTTACTTTAAACATCAGACAATTTTTTCATGAAATTTTTTGTCATTTTAGGGAAAAAGTTTTTTTTTTTTTATAAATAGCATTATTAATAAAAATTATCAAGCAATTATTATTTATTTTGAACAGGTTATTTTAAAAAATATCATCTACTGGATTTAACATCTTGCTAGTATTTATTTCTTACTTTTTTTTAAAAGCATTTTAGCATTTTATACTAGCTATATTTGAAAAAAAAAAAAATAGGTCAATTTGTTTTGTTATTCCTTATCGCGCGACACATCGTTGTCATAAGCGTTAATATTAAAACTATAATAACGGGAGCATTTTTTTATTTTTTTTATTTTAAATTTTCACTTCCTTATCAGCGCAATATACTTTCAAAATTTGTTTACCGCAATCAAATAGGCCGGGTTACAGGTAGATGTAAAACTCGCAAGTACAGAATTAGCGTGTTAGATTATAAATATGTTTACGACGTGATCTCGATTCTTCTGCTCGTATACGTACACTATATGACCGGAATTTCGAATCCGATCTAGAGTTGCATAATTAAGAGATTTTAATTTTAACATTATACACGTGCTTTATACGTATAGTGAAGTAAAATGAATTCCAGCCAGCGCCTCATTAATAAACACATGTCATTCATGTCAAAGCTTCATAACTTGTGTAAGCTCGAAAGATTAAATAAAATGCAAATACATATTGAAGAGACAACATCCCACAGATTAGCCGTAATATGTTTCTTCTTCTTTTTTTGGAGCATGGGCGTGTAAGACGCATTAATAAATCAAATCATAGGTGAAAATTCAACTTGAGATAGGATACCTTAAAAGTCGTGAAATGAATAAATTACGAAGAGCTTGAGATACCTATGGATTTAAGGATGAGTCGAGTGAAAGAGAAAAAAGGAAAAGTTACGCGCAAGTGCTTGCACAAAACAGTAGGTATAGTAGATATTATATGAGAGAGAAAGAAAGAAAGAAAGAAAGCGAGAAAGAGAAAAGAAGTATAGAGGGGGAGGGTGGAGGGGTGACAAGGAAAAAAAGTGTTGAAAATAATAAACAGGAAGAGAGACAAAGCGCGCAAGTAGGCAGGCAGGCAAGAGGAAGGGAGGGAGGCTTATATATGCTAACGGAAGGGAAGCGAAAGGAAAAGAAGAAGAAGAAGAAGAAGAAGAAGAAGGCGAAGGAAGAAATAGCCTTGGACAAGTGTCGATTCGCGTAGATTGCATAGTTTCTTCCACGGCATATAGTATTATATCGAAGCTGCAGCAGCAGCAGCACTTGCTTCTTCGAGCTGCATTTATATAGCGAGTATAATATACAGAGGCTATACCTAGTATATAGGTAGTACCTATATATAATATAATATATGGTGTACGAGAGGCTGTTGTGTGCATATAAGTATATAAGCGTTTGTGCGTCTGTTATAGCAGCAGCAGCAGCAGCAGCGAGTACAGCGAGTTAGATGATATTGCTTGCTTTTTAGCTCGTGGTGAGCCGCGGGCTTGCAGCAGTTGCATTCGGTCTCTCGTATAAGCGCATATAGTGAGCGGGAGAGAGAGAAAGAGCGTAAAGGGGGAGAGGTCAGGGGACGTGGTAGGGGTATAGGCCTTGGGAGAGTTCGCTGCACCTCCCGTCTGTCCGTCTCCTGCAAGCATTGCTCTCTCTCTCTCTCTCTCTTTTTTTCTACTTCCCCCTTACTCCACTCCACTTCACCACCCAGCTCTCCTCATCGCGCTCTCTCTCTCTCTCTCTCTTCCTTCTCCTCCCGCGACCCCGCGTATATATACGCTCTACTCGTCGCGAATCTTGGCTTGGCTTGGCTTAGCGCGCTTGCGACTCTACGACTTCCCCTTTCGCTCTTCTCTTGACGCTGAAACAGCAGCAGCAGCAGCAGCAGCTCGTTCTCGAAGCCGAGTTTATGTAGCCGAGGATGCACATGCAACCATCGACTGCTTGCTCTGCTGCAGCTACTGCTCTCTGTATGGCTCTCTCTCTCTCTCTCTCTCTCTTTCAATCGCGTATAGCATATAATATACGCAGTCACGACAGAGAAAGAAAAAGAGAGATGAGGTAGTTGCAGCGCCGGTATATTTTATAAGTAAGCTACAGGGCGACACAGCGCCGTATAGCGCCGCATGCACTGCATATATACACACTATATAATGCACTCGCAATGCACGCAAGCATACACGCACGCACGCACATACGCGAGAGACTGAGTGAAAGAAAGAGCAGTAGCTTAGCCTTGCGAGTAGTTATACTTGCGCGCGCCTTCTCTGCTTATTATCATTATTATTATTATTTATTATTATTTATTATCTTTCGCCCCTCCTCCTCCTCCTCCTTCTCATCATCGTCAGTTCTTCCAGTCCTTCTATAAGTTATCAATGTTCAAGAAAGGCAACGCCTGCGTCGTTCTATCATCTCATTTCTACATTTGCCTATACTTATACTCTGTCGAGTGCAATATCGGCAGCTGAAGTTTTAAAGCTTGCGCTCACTCTCAGATCTGCCCATCCCTCCTTTGCTCGTAAATCCCAATTATCGGCCAATAATGTACATCACTCTTATCTTCTATACATTTCGACTAATTGTGTGCAATTTTTATTATATACATATTTATAGACAAGCTCTGACTGACCATTCGCACTTTTACTATCATAGCTACGCTAACTTATAATAATACTATTCGAGATTTATTTATCGCTTTTTAATATAATATAATCTCTTCTAATTCAAGCAACGACCACAGTCTCTCGTTAAATTATGTTGTAAACTTTTTTATAAAGTCTTATACTTTATTTATATATACATACGATTACTTACCTCGTTATTTGTATATTTTACAATACATTACCAAGCTTGAGTTATATATGACGCGAATCTTTGCTGTGTATGTATGATATATCAAAAGTATAACCTGTTCTTTTTATTACCGCGCGATTAAAATATATTACATGAATTTTTTTTTTTATCTTATTATTACCTCAAGTATTTCACGTAATGCGTCTGCTTGAAAATAGAGCTTGCAAATTTTTAGTCACATATATTTTTTACATATACTTGAAATTCAAACTTTTACTTTATATTATTTCTGTATACATATGATTTTAATCGTGATATACTATGTGAACTATCTATTTTTCACGTACACAGACTTACTACTTACGTATTAATTTTTAGTAATTATTCTTGTATTAAATTAGTAAAAAGTTCATCAAATAACACAAGACTTTTACATCATAATGATTTCTAGCATCTTGAAAATATAAATTATTGCAAATATTCCATAGTTCTCAAAATCCAAAGTTAGTTTACAGTATATAATAAAATATATAAGTACGAGCATGATAGGTATAGGTATATGTATAAAAGTGAGCTTATTCTTGCCTACACTGCTATAGTAGGTATACGTGAAAAAGAGAAAAAGAAAGAGAGAAAGAAAGACGGAAAGGGAGAAGGAAGAAGAAGAAGAAGAAGCAGCAGCAGAAGGGAGAGGGAGCAAAAATTGCATCGGCAGACCTTGGAAACCTTACATAGCGGATCGAGGGAATCTTTCCGGTTCTCGTGAGAATGAGTGAGAGAGAGAGAGAGAGAGAGAGAGAGACTGCAAATAAAAATGGGAGGAAGAAGAGGAGGAAAGAGAGGGAGAGAGAGAGATATACAGACTACAGAGTATATGAGAGAGAAGGAAAAAGAAAGTGAGGAGGAATAGAGCGAAGGAGGGTGGAGTGAGGTATGAGGCAAGGGGAAGATAAAAGTAAGGAGTTATGTGTGTATGTATCTGTGTGCATGTGTTCTGCTGTTGGTGCTGCATAGGACTTTCCTGAGGCTCCTCTTCGCGTATGTATATATATATACACGTGTCCTTGGAAAGTCGCGGCTCGAGCATGCGAGTATATGGTATGTATGTATGTATGTACGGCACACAGGCTTCTTCTTCTTCTTCTTCTTCACGCTTCTTGCCATTGAACAACTGAGAAAAACTGACTATATTCGCGAAAGTATGCCTTATATACCACACCACTTCATTTCACTGCCTGCACAAATTGTAATGCAATAAACATGTTTAAGATATACTTGTATATATAGATACACCTGTACTTTCGGTTCTTTCTTATATTGTTTTCGATATATTTTTTAATGGTGGACTTTGAAAAATAATTCAGAAGTCTAAGTTGATTTTTATAAAATTTATTTGTAATATTTAAAATTTTTCTGAATAAGCAAATAGGTATCTCATACAATTTTCTCAAAAGAATTTTTCTCGTCCTGTAAATGCTAAGTACTTTTAAATTTGTAGTAAATATTTTTAATTTTTTTATATTCCTCGTCGTTTTTTTTTTAAAGCTCGCATGTAAACTTGAAATATATCTAAAGTTAAAATGTTTCATAAGAAAAGAAAGAACAATGTAATGTAGATATTAATTTTACGTTTTTGTTGGATGAAGATGAAAGGAGAAAAGGAAAAGCGGGCACTTAACCGCGGAGAGAAATGTGTTAAGGAAAAGTGCACGCGTTAGTCTCGACCTGAATCACCAACTAATTCCTCGACAGTGAACTCTTTTTCTTTTCTCTCTCGTTTTTTTCTTTCTTTCTTTTAATTTCTTTTAGTATTTACTCGTGCATTTTTCTATCATAAATTTTAAACAAATAAATTTTATTAAATTTTTTCTTAACATATTTGTTGGTGAACATAGTTTTCGTTGTACTTTTTCATTTAATTACTCTTATAATAATAAATTATTCGAATACGCTTGAATTTTTTAAATGAAAATCGAATATTTCAAAGTTTATATAATTTTATATTAAATTTGACGATAAAACGGATTAATATTAAACATTAATAGATTTTTCATCTGATTATCTTTAATTTTATAAAATATCAAAGTTTTTAAATTTGTAATTAAAAAGTATTAATATATGATGGAAGAACAGACGTTATTTTAAATTATAATGAAATAATTTTTACAAGTTCTTTCTGTTAAAAATTTTTTTCTAATACTTATTTTTTTGAGCTTGCAATAATTAAGTAATATGTCATTGTTTCATATGATTTCTATAATCGCATATTACAGATAAACTCAAAAATAATGAATTTTATATTTAGCATTATTATAGCGATTTCATTCATATTGAATTATATTAAAACCTTAAAAAAACTTATTAAATTTATTAGATGAAATATTACAAATTAAATGATGTTTGAATATATTTTAGGCTAGTCATTTGTTGCTAGTTGCTTATAGCTAAATAAGATATATTAGAATTTTACTATTATTTTACTATCTGAAAAGTACCTCCTCAAAGCTTACGAGTGCTTTTGTCACAGTTCATCGGTAATATATAATCTATGTGCAAAGCGATTTTCAAAAGCTCACTATAGACGTACATAAAAGTGTAAGGGAATGTAGGTAAATAAGTTGGCATGTAAGTAAGTAAGTAAGTAAGTAGGTACAGGGAAGTTGGAAGGTAGGTAGGTAGGACTAAAAGCTTGCAAGCCTGAGGAGGAGAGCAATAGAGCTTGGTTGTATTATTATTATCATATAGAGAGGGAGAGGTAAGAAAAGAGCGGGTGAGAGAGGGTGGAAGGGAGAGGGAGAGACCGCGAGAGAGGGAACGAGAGAGAGAGGGTGAGAGAGAAGCGAGAGTATATACTAGGGATGGGCGATACTCGAAAAAAGTATCCAAGTAAAATAATCGAGTAAACCAAAAGTAATCGATGCTGGAGTATCGGGTATTCTTAAAAA
>JAPYZE010000701.1:0-33198 GCA_030522805.1 Leptomastidea abnormis
TCCAGAAGTAATTGTGGCTTGACCATTAATTGAAGCTTGGTTATTGACAGGTGCGGTCATAACAGGTGCGGTAACAACAGGCACATATTGGACATTATTTTGCACAGTTGTTTGTTGAGAAGATACAGTTGCTTCGCCTTTTACGGATGCTTGTGCAGTTGAGGTACCACCTTGAATTACAGCATTACCACCATTAGATACACTAGCTTCACCATTGACTGAAGCTTGTGCACCACCACCGACTCCAGTAGAAATACCAGCTTGGCCATTAATAGTTGCTTGTTCGACGACAGTAGTACTAGTAGAAACGCTGGCTCCACCGTTAACAGATGCTTGAGCGTTACCTGCAGGAATAACAAGAGTTCCAACTGGAATAGCTACTCCGGCATTCATAACACCCGCTGCATTATTTGTTCCTGAAAAAAAAAATTTATGTTTATTTATATTTAAGTTTTTAATTTATTGGTATAAAAATAAAAATTATTTAATACTATTATTACCTTTGACTACTCCGTTTTGGCCACCACCTTCTATTTCAAGAAGAGCTGATTGTCCGCCAGCACCGTTTTGAAGTTTTAAGGTGCCTTTTTTCGATCCAGATTCAGTTCCAAGTTGAAGAAAACCTGATTGACTTTTTTCAGTTTGAACAAATGCTCCTTGTCCTGCTGAACCAGGTTCGCCAGTAATTTGAACTGCAGCATTTTGATCAGCAGATCCAGCTGCGCCTGTTACTTTGATAAGTCCTTCTTGCCCGCCTTTTATCAAAGAAATGCGTTATTAAATTAAAATTTTTTAAATATTTTTTTTTCCTTGACAAACTTGGTATTATAATTACCGAGTGCATTGAGAATTACGTCTCCAACACCAGCTGCTCCTGCATTGACAGATGCAGAGCCTTCGATATTAGCATTACCAGTGGCATATCCATTTGTTTGTACCTCAGCAGCACCACTGATTGAAGCTCTTTCTAAAGGGTTGGGGAAGGCTATTACTGAGCCAACAATAGTAGCCAATGCTACTAGTATCTAAAAAGTAAATAATAATAAAAAATGATTTTTAAAATAAATGATATTTCCTTGAAATTTATAAAAAAAGTTCGAGTGCTATATCTGTATAAGATTAATATTAATTAAAATTTTTTATTATATGTTACCTAATATTATTAATTTACAATAGTATTAGTTATTAAATTTAAAAAAAATTATTCCAATAATGTATAGATTTATTATTTTTAGATACTTAATTTGAATGCTGTCAGATAAAAAAATTATTGATGTTGAAATAAATAATTTTCCGTAATAAATTTTATAATTAAATTGTGCAATTTTAAATCTATTTCTATGAGAAAATAAATAAAATTGTCAAAACATTAATTCACAGCTTCCCAAGACTTACCAATTTACTTGCCATATTACTAGTAAGCAATCGTCCTCTTCTGCTGTCAATCGAAAAATGTCACCTTTTATACCTGCTAAATTAATCACATCTTGCATTCGAAGCTTATCAATACCGTCGTATCAACTATAGAAAATATAATTATATAACGTTTACAGAATGAAACTTATCGAATACATGTGCAAATTTCATATTTTAATTTGCTTATTTAACTCTGTAAAAAAAAATAATTGCAGTTTTGGGAAAAAAATTGCAAGTATAATTACTATACTACGCAAAAAATGTTTTCTTTTTATTCAACAATATTATTACTATTACAGCAACAATTTCTAGTAGTAAATAACTTTAAGATATTTTCACGAAAAAAAATACTATAATGAAGTTTCAATGAAATAGATATGTAAAATTAAATATAAATGTTATTAAATTTATTTTTTACTACTAATTAATTATTAAAGAAAAAAAAAATATATATATATATAAATTTGGGAGAATACAAAAACCTTCTTGAAAAAATAAAAATTTATCGTTCATAATATGCAATCGAATGTTAAAATTTTAAAATGAATGTCTTAAATTTTATTTGTTCTTTGCAACGCAGATGCCAAGTGTTCGACAAAGTATGTGTCGTCGTACATCTGCAGATTTTCTTGTCTTTTTCTTTTCTTCCTTCTTTATTTTTTAATCGTTGTTTTTTTTTTACTTTTAAAGATTAAAAAAATAAAAGAAAAAAATGCATAGAATTACAAAATTATGTATTTTTTACTAGTTTTCCTTTAAAAATATATTAATAAATAAATTGATATGACAAACATGAAAAAAGATCTTACTTAACTTAAAAAAGTCAAGATAATTAAATTCAATGAAAAAAAAAATATTAAGTAAAGATAAAATAAGGAAATAAATCATTAACATACAAAAATTTATTATAATATAATTTTATTAATAAAAATCGATAAATAATTTATATAAAGTCATGGCGATCATATCGAAACCTTTCAATATTTTATTTAAAATTATCATAAGTCCTTAAAATAAATCCAACAATTACAATAAATTTTTCACACTCGTAAAATCTATCAATTGCAGCAAGTTATCCTTCTTCTAAGTCACTTTTATAAAATCACACTCTAAATCTCGATTAATCAAGCCGATATATCAAGCCGAATAAATTACAGTTCCAGTAACATCAGATGGATTCTGTTCCGTATATGTTCCTTCTTGCAAATCAATTTGAGTACCATAATTATTTTCTGCTACTTGATAAGCTCCAGGTGGTAATTGGTGGTAAGATGTTGGTCCATAAGTGCCATCAATTGGCACGTAAGTTTGTTCAGATGGTAAAGGCACGTAACCATTGGATGTATGTTCGTAATTGTTTGTCGGTGGTGACCAGGTACTTACTGATGGTGGTGGTGCCCAGGTGCTGCTTGGTACGGTTTGAGTTTCAGGCTTGCTGGGAATAAAAATTTGTGTAATTGAAGGTTTGTCAGCGATACTGGGCGCTCCGAAGAGTCCGTTTGATGGAAAGTATACGTAGCCACCGTGATTGTTTTTGATAAGTGAGAGAAGTTCCTTCTTTCTTTCTATTTCTGATTTGACTTTGGTAACAGCACCGTTGAATAAATGAGTTACCTTGTCTGTTTAAATAAAAGTAACATTTTAATTAATACATTTTATCGAAGGATTATTTTATATTTTTTTAAAAAAAAAAGAAAGTTATTTTTAATAAAAAATAAATTAGTATATACCTTTAACAGGACTGGCATAGTCAAAAAGTGTTGATGTCTTTTGCTTGAGTGCATCAATAGTCTTTTGCAATTTAGCCTTTTTTGCTTCAATATAATTATTAATAATTGCCTGCTTGGCATCTTCAAGCTGCTGATACTTTTCTGCTACTTTATGAACGAGACTAGCCTTGTAAGCAGCTGCATTTTTAATAGCATCGACTTTCTTTTGAATAATCGATTTAGCACCATCAATTATTGCACCTTTTGAAAAACCAGATTCGTAATTTTGTCCGTAGCCAGTTGTAGCTTCAGCGTAACTGTCGGTTTCGTGACTTCCATGACCACTTGCTACCAAACAATTTGCCTGGAAAAGAAAAAAAAAATTTTTTTTAGGTGTTTTAAAATTTAGACAGTCGGATTCGTTACGCGTGTAATAACATTAGTATTATTCGGTACGTGTGAATGTTTATTGTTGTTTGTGGGGTAGATTTTTTTATAATCGCGAAAATATGAGAATTTTAAAATAATACTGTAGGATATATAAAATTTTTTTACTTGATTGATTTGAAAAAGCGAATTAAACTTTAAAAACGAAATTTAAAACACTGACTTGTACGATTTGTCGATTTTAAAAAATTAAATAAAAGCACTATTCGAAACTCACCGCCAATGTGGCTAGAGCTAGTAGAACAAAACGTTTCATGACGGAGAAACGGTTTCACTTATGTTTATACTATCCACTACGGTGACTCTAACTAGTTTGATGAGAAAAATTTACCTTATCCGGCTTATATATATACTATCCCAAAGTTGTCTACTACTAATAACTACTACTACTATCCTGTAGGAGTAGAATTTATCACTCTTTTTTTTCATATTTTCCACCTCTTTTGAAAATTTAACTGTTATTATATGCAGTAATGTAATTTTCGTTAAGTGGAGTTTGAGAATCGATATTGATAATCGTTCATTTGTTACTTTCACTTATAATGATAAGCTTTGTGGCTTTTGGATTCTTGAAATTAGTGTATGGAAAACTGTCACTTGGTATATGACGATTTTTCGTTTATTTTTACATATTTTTAATACAATGTAAATTTAAAATAGATTAGAGGAAATGTGGAGAAAAAGTTTTGTTTTTGTGGATATTTTAACGAGTATATATGGATGACGATAAATTTGAGAAATTTATAAAATTTACACTTAAATAATTATTATCAGGTAAATTTTAAGAGATTCTTTATATTATGTATATAAGTATAATTTTATCGTGAAAACTAATACCAAGATTTTTTTTTTCGTAATTAATTTCATAATAAAGATTAAACTTGTACAACGGAGGAAAATACTTGTTTCCTAAACATAATAATTACAAATCATTTATTTATGTCATACAAAATATTAAATAATTCAAACAAAATTTATTCAGCTCACAAATCTTTATATTATTCATAAAAATTTTTTTTTTTTTTTTTTGCTTTTTAAATAATCTGTATCCAAACAAAATTTAGTACAACACTAAATTTAAATTTATTAACAAACATAGACATTAAAAAAAGAAACATACATATTCATAAAAAAAAAATTTTTCCCTATCACACGAGGTAAAAAATTGTCAAAATTTTGACGACGCACGCAAACGTAAACATATTACAAAAGAGTGTACTGATAACTCGTTGACCCTACAATAAAAACATACGATTAATCACAGACCAGCGCTTCGAATAAGAAATTCATATGTATATGTTTACAAACTAACGCGCACGTTATCACGACAAAAAAAAAAAAAAGAAAACAGAATAATAAGTTATAAAAATAAAAATTTAAAGTAACGACAATATCAGTTGGGGATTCCCCGAGGCTTTTGTCAAAAATTGATAGATAAAAAAGTTACAGATGAACTTTATCGTTTTGTTAGGGTTGTAAGATCAGGTTTTGTTGTCGATTCTTTTTCTTGGGCTTTTCCATTAATTTCGTCATTCGTTTTCTTCGCTTTCTCATCGTAAGCATCTTCGAGTACCAAGGCTGCTGCTGTGAGTATTGAAACACCGGCAAAGACGATCAGCATTATTAGCTCCAGTATTACCTGAATTTTAAGGATAAGAATAGAGAACATAAATATTTATTTTAGTTGAAACATTTTTTATTTTTAAGTTGTTATTGTTGGTTGAAAAGTGGTGTACTTGAAAAGTAAAAATTTTTTTTTTTGGCTAATCATAATATATTCAACGTAATGATTTCAATCGTTTATTACGCAATTTTCATTTATGATTATAAAAGAAATAAATTAATTAAAAAAGAATAAATCAAATAAGTTAATGGATTGAAATTAATATGGCAAAATAATGCTTTTTTTTGCATATTGTTCCAACTAAAAATTACATTTTTGGAATTCCCAAAACTCATATAATAAAAATCAAAATAAAAAAAAAAATTTACTGATATAATATACCAAATAAGGAAAAAAAAATTAAATTATTTTTAAAATAAAATTTTAACTTATACTGCAATTCGTAAAATACAAAAAAAATTTATTTTGACATTGCAAGAATAGTATAAGTCAAGATATTAAAACCTACAGAAGTTTCCAGTATAACGATAAGAAAAAAAAATAATAAACCAAAAAAATTCTGCAATAAATTTTATTTCACATGCATGCTCGTGCATATACATTAAAATATCAATATTCAAAAAAGAAAAAAAAAATTTTTTAATTACACGCTGTTCAAATAATTCAACAATCAAATTATTCCTATTATTAAAACCATGTTTCTGGGTCAATCAAACATTTATAAACGATAATACATATATCATATCATGATATATAATTCAAAAAAAAATTTATCCAAAATTATTCCGTAAACAAATCCAGGTATATATCGTCTCCCTCAATATAAAATACCTCAATAACAATTCTCAAGACGACCATGAAATGTTCATGACTTGATAGCCACTGCCACATTGTTAGGGGTGATAAGACAGCCGCGAGTATGGCTTCGAGGCCGTGAATAAACGCGCTTGATAATAATTTTGTAATGCAGCCGTCCTCATATCTGGTACTCGGTCTGTAATACATGAAAAAAAAATCTAGATAATAATTAGGGTCTTCCACATTGATAAGCTGGGAGTTTATTGTGTAGATAGGGTTATATTATTAGACCTGACCTATTATTACTGATGATACTGTTTGAGGCTGATGAACGATGAAATTCGATATTTTCGAAATTATAATCACCGGCGTTATCGCGTGGACCGCGACGAATTACACGTACATTTGCTGTCATTATTGTGACATTGTTAGGTGACTGAGAATTTTTAAAACTGCATTTTTTTTTATTGGTTGTCAAAAAAGAAAGAGGCTAAATCGCGTGCGAAAATGAAAGATGCATTACTGGATATGTTTGTTTTGGAAAGTGTAGGGTGATGAGTGTTAATTTAGTTGTGTATTGAAATTTGGCGGTTGGCGATTGTTTTAATTTTATTAATTTTTTTTTTATAAAATTTTGGAATTTAGTATTTTAAAATAAAGAGACGTATGATTCATTCTAAGTAAATTTTATTTGTAGCAAAAATATGTAGAAAAAATAAAGATAAAAAATTCTTATATCTACAAAAAAAAAATACGTTGTGTAAAGTAAATAATACTTATTTTTTGAAATACTAAAAAAGTAAAGCATGTAAAAACTGTACAACTTGTCTAAAGACTTAAAGTTCTTGCATTTTTTCTACATGTTAACATTTTTTATTGTTTTAAATAAAAATTTTTCTAAAATATTATTTTAGTCTTTCGCTTTTTTTTTGTTCAGTTTCAAAAGAAAAATAATATAATCTACAAAGCTTAATATTAACATAATTCGAGCTAATAAATTCTTAAAAATCTATTCTTCTTTTTTTGTCCATATATAAATATAGAGAGTATAATTTTTAATACAGATTATGTCAAGCTAACATACACTGAAATTCATGAAAAAAAAAAAAAAAAATTTGTTAAGATCATCATCCAGATGAATAATATCCTCCTGGTGCATAACGATAAGTATGATAACGATGCGACGATGGCTTAGGCCTAACACCTGCTGCTTTTGCATTTTTTAATTTCAAACGTCTAGCCACTTGATTCCGATGAACAAATAGTGGACGAAAGACTTTGGCTTCAGCACCTTCCAAATCATGAAGATCATTTTTTGTGGCACTTTTATCGATTGAACGTCGATTTCTGAGATTGTTTAATGAAACCGATGGAGCTATATCTGCTATAATTTTTGGTGCTTCTTGAAAATCAGCTGTCGTTGATTCCTAAGAAACAAAAAAAAATTAAGTTTATTTCAATATTACGAAATAAACACTAGAGATTATTTCTAAATGTAAAAAATTATATTTCAACAGATTGACCAATTTTTTTTTTCTTTATAGCATAAACATTGAACGATTTACTTTATCAACATAGCAGTTAAAAAAAAAAATAAATAAATACATATGCTCGTTTATTTTTTATCTTAAACCTCGTCAGACTAAATTAAAACTATTTTAGCAATCAAAAAAAAATTGTTTTATTAAACAATATTTGCTTAGTCAAGTAACTGACAATCTTGTCATTTAGTTTTTATAAACAATTTTTAACATACAACTAGATAAAAAAAAAACATTTTTTACCATAGTCTCCGAGACAGCTGAAGTCATATCTATAATTTCTTTATTTTTCACCAACTCCTCTTGCTTGTTATCCATTTCCTCAGGATCAATTCTGAATCGAATCGATCGTACTTTCCCATCAAATCCCGTCTCCTGTCTAAGTTGCACATGTTTTAATCGACTATCTCTTGCATCGTTAATTTGTTCATCGATTGTACTTTCTAAGCTGCTTGACGATTGACATGATACCAATATCGTTGCGTTTAATAGAAGCGCAGTTAATAAAATTTTTGATATCTGTAATCATAGACATATTGATGGGATTATGATTATGTTGCGTAACATGTCTAACGAAATATAAAAATTTTTTTTTCTTCTGTACATTAATTGAGATTAGTTATTCTTGAACGTTTTTTATTTTTTTTTTATAGCTACGTCATTTAAATGCTGATGTAGCAAGAATGGATTTTTTTTTTTATTTTTAAAAGGAAAAATTATAAGTATAAAAAGTAATGAAAAGTTTGTAATTTTATGTTGGAATTTGATGTTAGTATTTTACTGTAGTCTTGAATTCCAAATAATTATTTCAAAAAGTCATAAAACTAAATTTTCTTGTGACAAGCTTATGTCTGGCAATAATATTCGAGACTAGTAAAAAATAAAAAATAATATTGTTGTTTGAAAGAAAAAAAATATTTTCTTAAATCAAAAATAATTGTACATTTTTTTGTTAAATGTGTCAGCCTAATACGTTTTATCATTTAGATAAATCTTTGCATCTTCTTTTACAGTTATAAAAAATCACAAATATGATGTTATAATGATAAAAGGTCATAATAATAAAATAAAAAAATTGTTTATCTTATCATTTTATAACAAACATCTCAATAATTACATAATTTTGAAAAAAAAAATTTATCATTACATCAAAAATGAAAGTGACATTGTATTGTAACAACTTTCTTTTTTAAATTAACAAAATAAGTACAACAATTTTTTCTTAAATCATCAATTTTATTACCATTTAATTATTCTACCATAATTAATAATAAAAAAATAAAATCTAATACTAATTCAATATAATTTCGAAACCCTTCAAAAAAAAGAAAGAAAAAAAAATCAAACGATTACATTTATTTTACAATATACACTGCACACAAAGTATATATAAGATAAGTCGTTAAACAGCCTCTCAGACAACTCATATATACAATATACAAAATTAAGCAATCATATATATATATCTTACCATCCCAGATCTCCCCATAGCGAATAATATAAATATATAAGACTCTCGGATATGCAATTCTTAACAAGTCGATCTCAACTCAGTTATGTATGTACTAAGTAGTAATTCAAATCACTATTTTTAACTTCCGGTCTCTATATTAAAATCGCAATATTTTTTTTTTAAAGGGTCCAAAAGAGAGGTCAGACACACGCGTTTATATATATTAAACACGATAAGAAAGAGAGAGAGATTAAGAGATTGATAGAGATAGAGAGAGAGAGAGAGAGCATATATGTAGATGCTTTGAATCTCGGTAAGACACTGACAACCGGTCTGCTTCTGGAGAATATAACGCTCTCGGTCAGCTTGTTGGGCATATACATATATATACATACATATATGCATATTACATACCCTCACACACACACACACACACACACACACACACACATAATATATACATATAGCATATCACATATTCGTGAGATGATGATGATGATGCTGCTATCCTGACTCTTCTTTTATATAGGTATATATGTGTACTCGTCACCTGCATCTCGCCTCTTCCCTCAATGGACCCCCCGTTTATACGCTCATATATAAATATATCTACACTCTTGCATGCCAAGATGCTGTGAGTGACCGGTACGCGAGAGAGAGGTAAATAGAAAAATGAAAAAATGAACGAGATGAGGTATACCTACATATGGATAACGAGTAAATTGAAAGTAAAAAGAATTGATATATGAGAGAGAGAGAGAGAGAGAGAGAGAGAGAGAGAGGGAGAGAGAGAGAGAGAGAGAGAGTGAGTAGCGCAGGGCAGTTCCTTGGAAAACCGGAATGCATGCGCGAACTATGCATTTCCTTCGTTTTCATGCTTGGTTAGTTATATACGTAGTGTGTATATAGATGAGTTTTTTGCTACCGGACTGCATATAGGTATGTATACTTATATTGAGATGAGAGATCGGTTAGAGAGATAGATATATGCTGGATATGTAAATGTGAGATATGATGCTGAATGCGATAGATAGATATTAGAATAACCGGATGGATAGCCCGTTCGAGGAAAGAATGTTTTGTCTCTATATATTATGCATTTTTAGATTCGGGAAGAGAAAGAAGATATAATTTATATGTATATAAGAGTCAGGATATATGCGATTTTGCGATGAGATTTGTAGAAATTGGAATCGTTTTGATATTTAAGTGATGCTTAATGTGAGAGCATTATAACTTTTATATGATTTTTTTTATTTTTTGTATCTCTTATTATTTGCTGTTGCGATATTAATGATATAGATGTTGGAGTTATTATTGTGGAAGTTATTATAGATTATTATTATGATAATTATAGATTTTTGCATTTAATGATATTATAACAATTTTTTTTTATTTTCTTTTTCTTTCTTTTTGTTTGAGGACGGTTAAGGTCGATTTTATATGACTATATATATGCTTATACGTTTGAGTTTATATTATCATGAGTCATATATAATGTATGTTTCAATGTAAGCTGGTAATATGGATGCACACGCGCGTTATTAAAAAAAAAAGTTGAGCATAAGCAAATCATTTTTTATTACTTTTAGAAGAAGATATTGTGTATGGATATATGCTTGGATCGGTGGTAATGTTTGTGTATGGAAGCTCTATGTATTCTTTCTCATCGAGTTTGTTTTAACGATTTTGTATTAACAGTATATACATATACGTGTATAATACTTAACGATTTTTTAACGATTTACATGCACGATTATTGTGTGTGTGTGAGTTTACTTTGATTTTTGTTTATCAAGGATTTTTGAAAATTATTAATTTTTTTTTTAATTATTTTTATATTTTGATTAAATATATAGTCTTGTTATATGAAAATAAAGTTTGTTCTTAATTTAAGTTTTTTTTTTCATCAAAACAAAAATTAAATAACAAAATGTACGTAAAAATACATTTGTGAAAAAAAGAAAAAAAATCAAAAAAGATGATTTTTGTTTATTAATTAAGTAATTTATAACGAACATAAAATTTTTTTATTATGCGAAAAGAAATCGGTAAGAATCATAAAAAAAAAAAAAAAAATGATTATATACGTATAATCTTTACAACCTTACGTCACAAGATAAATTGTTTTCTCTCTTCTGGGACAAATCTTTTTCTTTCCTCTCCCCCTTTCCTCCTCCAAAAAAAAAGCATTGTTACATATACATACGCAATAAAAAAAAAATTCATCCAATTACGTTTAAAAAAAAATCTGACACTTCGTAATCAAAATCTATATTCTAACAATCTATTACTCTCTTCCTAAAACCCATTCATAGAAACCTTAAACATCATAAAATGCATCATCGAAATATTCATCATCATCATCCTAATTAACAACTTGTTATATTTAACAAATCGTACTCATTCAAATGACAAATTTCGACATACGTATAGTCTTTATCGCAGCTCTCGTGGAAAAGCCACACACATATTGTTGGTAGTGTCGTGTATACTATCTTCCTTAGAAAAAAATATGAAACATTCCAAACAGAGAGCTATATTAGAATTATTGTCTAGCTAAACGCTAAATGCCTAATCAGCCTTGGCAATGGCCTGAAGCTGACTAAGTTACACACATGTTAATTGTTTTATACCTGCTAATGCTCGCGCGGTTATGGTCAAATTATTGTTATATGCGCGATGCTATATTTATGTATGAGTGGTATGCGATATAAGTATATGGAATTGTTTGAGAGAAATAGAGAAAATTTTGGGTGATGTGTGTGTGTGTGTGTTGTGAAATTAAAATATTTTTAGGTGTTTTAAATGCTTTTGTTATTTGTATATAGGTGTGTTTTGGTGGAGTTATTTAAATGGATATGGTGATTTAGAAAGTTTTATAGATTTTGGGTATAATATGTGGATTGATGAAAGAAGTATTGTTGCTTTGAGATTTTCAATAAACGAAATTTTTGAAAATTATTGATATTTTATTATTTTTTGAAATTTCATACACGTGCCAACAGCGATATTAAATAAATTTTGTATATTTTGTTTTAATATTAAAAAAAAAAAAATTTATTTTCATTTTTAATTTCTTTTTTTCGAGCATGTACGTTTTGATATTTGTATTTTTTTTTCTTTTTTAAGAATATTTGTAACATTTTCATATTAAACAAAAAAAAAAAAAAAAGTTGGTATGTAAAAGAAAGATGGGTAAATCCAATGATAAAAAAAAAAGTTGCTATCTCTTCTGTCAAACGTATATTATTGTTTTAAAATTTCTAGAAATAATAAAATTGGCTTTTGTCATCGAGTAAAGAATAACTTTATCGAATTTACTTTGAATACAAAATTTGTGCAATATAACACAGCAACAGCAGCAAACTCGTGTAAGTGTAATTAAATGTCGCGAATATTATTATTTATTGATTTAAAAACACAAAATGCGCGTGGCGTTTTTTTTTTCTTCTTCTTTTTTTTTATCTTATATACGCGATTTGGAATGTCGACGTGCGTATACACGTACATTTCTTTTTTTTTTCTTATTCTTTTTTTTTTTTATTAAACTCACGCAATTGCGCCGCTTAATTTCTTTGTCAATATCGTCTGGATATCACGTAATTCAGAAAGAATAAAAAAAAAAAAATGAAAAAATAATAATTTATGTGTAAAACCGAATATATACATCGTGTATTTCTCACTAAACAAATTTTCATATTTATAAATATAAACGATAAATAATCGATGACAATCAAAATCATACACTTTCTTTCTCTCACCTCATTACAACAAAAATAATAAAAAAAAAGTCATTTTCGCTTTCACATCCCATCCTCTCATTCTTCTTTCTCTTCGTCATTATCAGAATAGAATTAATAAATTACGTGTGACTGATAAGTTTTGTCGCCATATGGCTTTTTAGCTTTTTTTTTTTTTTTTTGCAAATACACAATAATATATTAAAATAAGCGTGCGTGCAAAATTTCACGGCCGCACTCGTTCGTATACACACACACACACATTTAATTTTTTCACATGCGTCAGCGTTAAATTATTAAGACTTTCAAGCCTCGACACACTCGTTCAAAACTTGACATTTTGTGTGTGTGTGTGTGTGTGTACGTGTGTTTGTATTGTATTTGGTTTTAACGAGGACAAAATTTTCTCTTGACCTTCAGTTAAGCTCTTCAAAGAGGCACACGTGTCAACGTCAATGCGTTTGTGGATGATCGTATTTTAATGAGATATATGTATATGTATATTGTACTTATACAGTTGGTATGAGATTATGGATGGTTGAATTTTTTTTTTCGTTTTATTTTTGTGTATTTAAATTATGGGTTCTTAGGGATTTGAAGATATGTGGAGTGTAGGGATTTGAAACTGATGAAGTTTGATTAGGATATATTTTAGATAAAAAATTAATAATTTTAGAACTTTTTTTCAAGTATTTAGCAAGAGATTATTTTTTTTGTTTCTAGAATGTTACAGACCGTTTTGCGGAAGTCGAAATTGCTCTAATTTCCCCCACGAGTCATTAAAAAAAAAAAATATTTTTTATATCGACGGAAGACATGAGAATTCGATTTGTTAATGTTTGCTCTTTATATCTTTTTTTTTATGTAGCTCTTTATCATAAACTGGAGTCACAATATTTATAATATGAATATGAGATTTCCATACTTTAATTTTTAGTCACTTGTGTTTTATCTATTTCGAACGTCAATTTTTTTATTTCCTGATTAAATATTTTTTAAACGTCGAAACATCCGTTTTCTTTTATATGAAAACAAATGTGGAATATTTTTTTGCTATGTTTATAGCGGATATTAAATAGCGGATGTATTTGTGTACTTATTTTAACGACGTCAGTATAATGAAATTTTAAATGATTCAGTTTTTTATGATATGCAAAATTTTTATCGATGAGCAAAATTGAAAATATTGATCAATGAGAAAAAGAAAGTCTAGTATATTTGAAAATCAAATTTGGTTTATTAAACAAAGCTTTTACAAAAATGAAAACTAGAAATTAGTATTTAATGTATATAAGTATTATACACTAATTATACATTAATATATATTCACAATGAAATATAAATAATAAAAATTTTAATCTTAAATAGAGATACATTAGTACTCTTAATTATCGACTCTGAGTAACTTATCAACAGCAGAATAATCATTTTAAAATTTAAATTTCCAGCGCATTATTTGTAATTATTTATGCATTTTTTCTTTTACTATTTATTACACTATCGTAAAATTTATTTAGTGAAACTAAAAATTGTTAAGAACTTATTTTTTCAAAAATAAGTCTTAAAAAAAAATAATATCACTTAAATCAATCTCATTATTTACATAATCCTACATACTCTTAAAAATATTTCATTCTCACAAATAATTTTTTATACATTCCATTAACTACTATTCTCATAAAAATTCTATTTTCCTCAAAATCCATAAAAAAAACATAGTAGATATAAGAAAAATCCCCCTTGCATATGATAATTTCCCCACGTTCTGGGAAAAATTTGTTCGAGTGTTTCGCTGCATACAAAACCACTCGAAATATTCATTCATCTCAGGCTCTCATTCATTAAATGTCAACTCGACTCATAAGCTATATGAAAATTCCTATGACTAGAAGATGCATATTAGTATAAATATAGGTATTATGTGGAGGGAGAAGATCATATAGGTGCAGTTGTGTCGCATATAAAAAGGCTTAGTCCTCAGCTTTTTTTTCGAGAGACACTATTGCTACAGAGATGCTGCGACATTTGGTAAGTTAAATTGTTTTTTACTATTATAATAGAAAAATAATTATTTAAATAAAAAAAAAATTTTTATGGATATTATTATCTATGTATATTATTATTAAGCAGAGTTTTGATTAGTCGATTGATAAATGCAAGGTTATCGTTGTTAAATACACATTTAACTAATGCTTTGTAACTTAGCCAGACATTTTTTCAAAACTATTGCAAAATACATAAATTTTTTTTTTATTATTTTAAAATATTTCTTTTGCTTATATTTTTTTTTTATTCTTTATTATTTTAAATTTCAGATTCTTCTTTTTGTTCTTGCGCTTTGCGCCATAACAATCCTTGCCGAAACACCTGAAAATTTAACACCATCAGGTTCTATTGATACCGAAAATGATAAAAATATTGAATCTAGATTTGGAGGACGTAATGACTTGAATACTGATGCCACAAGGTTTCTGTAAGTTACATTATCATAATTTTTTTTTACCATGTTAGAACGAACTTATCGTTACTCGATAAGCTTTATTATCCATACACTTTTTCACATTTTTAGTTTGAAAAAAAATAAAAATTTAATTTACCAAGAATACACAATTTACAAAAAAAAATTATTTTTTTCTATGATTCACAGCGGTTACAGACCAGGATACTTCGGAGGTGGTTTTGGTAGACCACCCGTTTATGGAGGTGGCTTTGGAAGACCACCTATCTTTGGAGGTGGCTATGGTAGACCAGGTTTCGGAGGAGGAGGCTTTTATGGTGGAGGAAGACCAGGATATGGACCATGGGGTGGTTATCCTGGAAGATATTGAAAATTAATTACAATTGTTTAATTTTTATTATTAACTTTTGAATATTGTGCTTTTATCATATAGAAATGTATGAGAAAATATAAGAAAAGCAAAAAAAGATTGTACTAAAAATAAATTGTAATAAATGAAGCATTAAAAATTAAAAATTTAAAGTATTCATTTTACTGTTTGACCTTCTTTTTAAAACAAAATATTACTAAATTAATTCTTTTTTCTTCTTGAAATATTATGTATTGTGGAAGAGTAAAATAATTCAAAACGTTATTCATCTTACAACATATAAATTTTATTATTACAATCACAGTATAATTGTTAATTTTTAAAATCGAAACCTTGATCATCAATTAAAATCACATGTTACGTATCTTATAATAATTATTTACAAATTGAAACTCATCAATTTACAACTGAATATAAATTATTGCACAATAGAAAATAGAATATTGCTACATGAGATCATCTAAAGTGATAATTTTATTGTACTAATTTTCAAGTGCACGATAATACACGTGTGCAAAATCAAATTAATAACATTGACAATGTACTAAACTATATTTCATTGTCACTGTTTTTAAAATAAATATCACGATCTATATATGACTCATCAACTAAAAAAATATACATGCATATGTACACCAACAAAAAAAAAAGTTAACAAACAATTCTTAAACGACTCAAAAAAAAATAATAATTCTAAAAAATTACTTTTTAATAATCACAAAAAAAAAAAATAAATATAATCAATCATAATCCGAATCCTCATCTCTATATCTATACCGATCACCATAACCATGATGTCTTTGTGCATATTGTTGACGTAATCTCGTTTCCTGTCGATAACGAAAAAGTGGTCTGAAAACGATATCCTCAGCAACATCCATATCCTCATCTTTCTCATCATTTTCAGTCATCTTATTTCCAATTGAATTATCATCATCATCAACCATTGAATCCATTCTGTCAACCTGGAATCCCATCAGGATGACTATATTCTGATAATCTTGTGCTTTGATGGAGTCAATCCTAAAAATAGCGCGACGAAACGCGCTTTCAATCGATTAAAAACTATTTGTGTCTACGTTATTTTTACAAACAATCAATTTGTAGTAAATTAAAAAAACCGATTTTTTTTATTTATATTTTTCTCATCAAAACAAAAATTTTAATATTTCAATTATAAAAACTACTTTACTCTACCAAACTAAATCACAATTTAATTTATTTATTTCTCTATTAAAAATGAACTTTATAGCGATTCAATAAAAATAACATTAAACAATACCTCATGATCATAATAAACCATTGTACTCGTAGTATCATCATCATCATCCTCATCATCATTATCATCAACCGATCTCTTCTTAATCCTCATTTTATCATCATCATCATCACTACTCTCAGTGGTACCATCATCCATACTACTAACACTTGTAACATCAGTACTGGTATCAACCGATCTTTTCTCAACATTCACAGTAGTGCTTGAAATATCGGTATCCTCTGTAGTTGTTGTAGCGGTGGATACCGAACTGTTAGATTCATCACTGCTATCATCTTCTGCTGATCTTTTATCGATTTCTGATTCGGTTGTTATTGTAGTAGTAGGGTCTGTAGTACTGCTGGTTTCTGGATCTTCCGAATGATCGTCATCGTCATCATCATTATCATCATCTGGTTTTACCGATCTTTTCATAAGATCGATATTGCTGTAATCGTCGTCAACAGGTACGATACTGCTGGTGACATCGCTGTCATCCTTACTATTCGAGTCACTTTTATCTTCGTCATCCTCATCCGACGTAGATCGTTTCTTTCTTTCTGGTGCAGGTGGTGGTGGTGGTGGTCCTTGAACAGGTGCTGCTGGAGCAGGTCCTGGTGCTGGTTGAGGTTCTTGCACAGGTGGTGGTGGTGGAGTTGCGGAACTAGGGGCTGGTGGCGATGGTGGTCCTTGTCCAGGAACTGCTGGTGGTGGCGGTGGAGGTGGTGGCTCAGATCTACGTACCCTTGATGCCGTTGATTCATCAGGAACTGGTGGTGGCATTAACCCGGTGCTCGGCTGCAGGAGCGACTTCGATAAAACGTCCAAGATCGATTGTTTAGGAATGCTAATGTTTTGTACCTCGTCTGGTAATGGGACCTTCTCGGTAGCCAATCCATTTGTGAAATTGAAACCCGAAGGGACCGTAAGGAGCTTACCGGGCTCCAATACTGGATCGTCTTTTGTGCTGCGTATAGTCGAGGGCTCTTCTCCGGCGATATTTGTATTTTCCTGAGATATTTTAATTGCATTAAATTATTGATATGTGGATGTATTTTATTTATTATTATTTTTTTTTTGGTATGCTTACTGTTTCATTGTTGTTGTCGGTGTCGTTGGATACAACTTGAGATAGACTGTATTCGTTAACTTCTGCTACTTCAGCTGCTGATGGTTTACCGTCGTTTGTATTGGTACCGTTATTTTGTGGTTTTGCGTGTATTTCTTGTCTGTGTGCTATTACCTGATGAATACAATAATATTTTTTTTTTTAAATATAAATTAGTAATACTATATAATAAGAAAAAAAAAATATTTTACAAACCAAATTTGGTGCATTTATAGGAAAGAGCAGTAGATCCTTTTTGATAACGACTTCCGAAACTGTACCATTTTCCAATGCTGATTTAACAGTACCGTCAATACCAGGATCTTGTAAACCAACTACTTTTGTACCATTTTGCTCGATGTTGTGTTGACAATTTGCCAAATTTGCAGAGATGATGAGTAAGATCAGAAGTGGATGGTGTACCTGCAATCCACGAGATAAAGGGTTGAGCATTAACGTTGAACTATGGATTGCTGTGAACAATGAGAAAGTATTTGGGAGAGAAAAACAAAGTAATTATGAAGGTAAAGATGCTATTGTATATAGTTGCATATCTTGATGTATTTTAAAAATAAATAAATTTAAGATTGTATTTAATAATGCATAAAAAAAGTCAGTAAATTATAATTTTAAGTTTTTTAATAAGCAATTTTTTTATTATCATAAAATTGGGTTAAACTAAATAATCTCATGATTAATTATTATTTTTTTTTTATAGTTGAAAAATAAAAAAATATTAATTTAGTTAAAAATACACTACAGTAAGTCTTTTAGTCACGGTTAATTTTTACATATACACACATACTCACACGTTCAAACCAGCTCATTTTTGCAGAGCTACTCGCTTCTATCTATCTTTTTTTTTTATTTTCAGTAAAAAAAAGGTGCTAAGGGATTTACACTGTATTATATGTAATAATACCGGTTTATGTTATCGTTAAGACGCGGCGGTACACATCTGGATGTATGCGGTAACGGTTCGCAAGTGGGTTTTTATAGGTGAGCGGATAGCAGATTAACACTTAGATGTTGGTAATTAGAATATGTGTTATAGATGATGATTGTGTGTGTGTGTGTGTGTGTGTGTGTGTGTGTGTGTGTGTGTGGATATGTGTATTGTGGATGTCATTGTTATGTATTGATTTGAACAAGGACAGGGATATTTTGGGATGTAGGTTTGTTTTTGAGTAGTGTAGGAAAAATTTTTGTTGGGAGAGATAATGGCCTTGTCCTTGGACCTTTGAATTTAGGTCAGACTGATGGGTGTGATGGTCATTGTTATGTATATATTTGTACATTTGAAAAAATAAAGAGAATTGGTAAGTATTGGAATTTTACAAGATGATTTTATTTCTGATATGTTTGTTTTGGAATTTACGATTATTTTGGTCAATATTTAAGTGTCTTTAAAAGTGTGACAATTGATATTTAAAGAATAAAAATAAAAAAAATTTAAAAAAAATTGGGATATATTATTTTGCATCATAATTATGAAAATTAGGTATTACATGATATAAATTATTAACATTTGTTTTTTTTTTGGTAGTAGAAAAAATGTCTGTGTAAAAATGACGATTGTATAAATGTTTAATATCTAGATCGTAAAAATATAATATTTTATGTTTTCGAGTTGTTCGAATTTTTTTTCTTTTTTTTCAAACTATATTTACACAAAATTATTTCAATTTTTTAAATGTCGTAATAAATTAAAAATATATTTTGAATTACTTTAAATAAAATCGATATAAATAACACAATACATTAATCATAATTTATATTGAAAAAAAGGAAAAATATTAAAAAAAACTTGCAAACCAAAAAAAAAAAATCTTACGCATATCTCACTCGAGATGACTATCCCCTCAACTCCCACATAAAAAAAAAGAATCATTAGTGCATCTCTCACACTCAGCTACGTCCACAAAAATAAAAAAAAATTCATCTTGCCACAAAGTCTCTATACACTGAGCAACGGTGAATCTCTTAGTTTACCGATCAATTATCACTTCGTTCTCATCCATCCATTACAAGCACTTAGCTGATATATCCTTGCTACCTACCTAGCGAGTATATAAATCACATGACCTTACAGACATACCAACTTAGTTACATTTCTATCATCTTCTCGTTGTATATTTCGCTTATATAATTATTAATCTAAAAAATTTATCGATTCTTACTCAAAATGTTTATCGCATTTTATACATTACTTATCTACTACTGCTGCAGTTTATTAACCAATCAAGTATTTGGAAATACGATATCTACTTTAAAACCCAATGAATCTGAGATCAAGGAAGCTGAGAAATCCAAAAACTTATCTATCGACTTACTCTCTTCTAACAATCTACTCCAAGATTCCAAAATTGCACTAAAAAGATCGATACGTTCAGCTGATTACTCCAGAGGCGGATGGAGTACAGAAAGGAACTTTAAACGACCTTACGTACGACGACCTTATGGAATAGAGTCGTATGAATATTTTCTAACGCGAAAACCTCCGATTACTACTACCCGACGATCTTGGAGAAGGAATAATGAATTACGTGTACCGAGACCTAGTACTAGACGATTTAAGATTTATCCTGTATTTCCTGGATAACATGGATTGATGGAGATTTAGTTATTTGTGGAGTGATATTTTATTTATTTTTATTTTTTTGTGGATTGTTGGATGTAGTGAGTGAAATTTAGTGATATTGAAATTTTATCGGGTTGTTATATTGTTTAATGTTATTTAGTTTGTTTTTTTTTTTAATTTATACGAAATTTTTTTTTTACTTGACAATTTTTATTTTATTTTATTTGAAATAAACAAACGAATAAAAAAAATTATCAAGAATTTCTTGAATTATTAAATATCCTTTCCTTATTGTGTGATAACAGATTGTAAATATAAATTTACAAAGCAAATTATAAATAATAGACGTATTGACACAACGATTCCAAGAGTAAGTGCTTTAAGAAGTGATTATTAATCAAACAGTAGCTAATTATATTGTAAATTGCAAAATATTAGTATTCGTTTAAAATGAGATTTAATGTTCTGGGGAAATCCCAAAGATGTAATCGGTAAATAATAAGTAATAAGATTGTTTTAATGTAGTGCAAAAAAAAGGATTCATGTAGAATAAATTAAATCAAAGTAAAAATATATGATAAAATTAGTTTATTCAAATGTTAAAAATTAAATTTAGCTTAACAAATAAAAAATTTACAAAAAGCAAAAATGTACGATATTGAGCTATTTAAAAAATTCCATAAAAAATCATGAAATAATTTTAAGTACTTGGTTTTCAAGTTTTACCGATGAGTATTGAAAACCACAAAATATAAGGAAAACTTTTTTTTAACACGTGTATTATGAACATACAGCTAATAATTTGTTAGATTATCGCGATGAAATGATAAATTTTTTTACATTTCAAAATGCTTTATTTTTTGTATTTTACATTTTTGTTTCTTAAATATATTTTAAAAATAATTTTGAAAAAAAGATTTTAATACTGAGTGTTTCAAAAAACCTTCATGATTAAGAAAATGTATTTTTATGAAATAAAATTATAAGTATTTATATTAATATAGGATCCTTTATTACGTAAGATATAGGAAAATAAAATGTGATAGTCTACTAGTTACAATCTAAAGAATTTATTGTCTTTATTATTTATACCAATTTTAATATTTTTCATAATTGTATAATTTATCTTTTCTTATCAAATTTGACTAACAATTTATTATTCTACTTACAATCTAAGATTTATATAAAAAAATAGAATATGTATTGCATTTTAGTTATATTCGAATACTTTGGCAATAAGCTTTTCTTTCATTTTTAATTTGTACCAATAGCTTACAAGTATTATCAATATCATAAAGCACATTTAATTATTTTTTGACAATCAATGTACAAAAATTTATAATTACCAGCCTAATCAATAAGTACAATCTAGTAGATTTTTTTAATAATTCAGTCTTTACGTTTTGGTAATCAATTTTTTTTCTTTTGCACTATTTTTTTTCAGCAAACCAATACGACACTTAATAATTCCTAAAAACTTCGCTACTTATACTAATTTATTATCTATTTACATATTTTGATTATTCTACGAAATAAGAACATAAAAAATTTTAGATTAACTAATTTAATATATCTAAATTCTGCCTTATAATCAAAATCAAATTTTATCAAATAAAAATACTGCATCAAATTTATAATTAATAAACTTAATCATCAAGGTACTCATGAAAAAAAAAAACATTTTTTTTTCAATTTCTTCTAGAACCTAGGTCTAATACCAGATCGTCGTACCGCACCTTTAACACGTTCGCGATAAGCCAACTGTTGTCTATAAACGAAAAGCGGTCGGAGAACATTTGTACCAGCAGCAGTTTCAAGATCTTCGCTATCCTCAGCACTGCGTTTATTTCGTTCTGATTTGACTACTTCGTCTGTTCCACTGGTTATTATGTCGTCTTCGAGTGTAGTCGAACATAATTGAGGATCGGCGACTATTGGTACCAAAGCAACGTCTTGATCTGATAATGTTGTGTCTTCAAGATCGGCTGGTCTTCCGTAAACGTTGTAGGATAAAGTTAGAGCGATAGTTAGGAGGATGGTAAGATTTATACTGGCCTAAGGAGATTTAAAATTAATTGATAATTTTTTAGGATTATAGGGATATGTAAAAATTGATTTTTAGAAATTAAAAAAAAAAAAAAAATAAACTTACCATTTCGTAGATCGGTTAAAAATCGGTTGTTTAAAAATACAAATTTCAATTAATCTCGATTTACAACAGTATATAAGCTACACTCTTTACAAAGGATAGTTAACTTAAAGAATCTCAAGATTACACTGTGCTTGAACACTGATCTGTCTGATCTTTTATTTATAGTAGAGACTGAGAGGATATATGGCTATATATACCGATCGAAAAAACGAGAGCACGTTAACACATTGAATATGACGTTCGTCACGATGATGGTGATGATGATGAGTTGGTAGATGATAAATGACCCGGTAAACTTTAAGGTCTCAGCTTTGTGTATAAGGAGATTTGTTTGAGTGTAAGACTAATTACTTTTGTAAATTGAGATATTTTTTTTTGTTTTATGAAGCGTCACGTGCGTTTTTTTTATTATTATATTTAAATTTTGGTGGATTGTTTTTTTGTGTGTATTTTTGGGAAGGTTTAAGGTGAAGGAGTCTGGAAATATGTTGGTGTGAATTAAGGAGAGAAGGTATTGGTGAGAATTGAGGAGATAAAAAATAAAGAGAAGAAAAAAGGAAATTGTAAAATTTTTTTAAATTTTATAACATTTATTCTTTATTTTTGATATCAAAAAATGGCCATGTACATGTGTTTTTTTTTGTATACAATTATAAATACGTTATGTCAATTATCGATGAGAGTCGAAGGTGATGAGTTGTATGTTACTACGCAGATAGAAAGATGGAAAACAGGAAAAATTAACGATTGTTAACGATTTTAAGGAAACAAGAAAAGAAGAAAATGAAAAAATGAAAAAAAAAAGAATTGGAGGAAGAGTTGAGACGATCGTGAGATTCATGCTTGAAAGTCAAGGTGTGTACAAAAAAAAAAAAGAGGGAGGGGACTAATAAGCGTAAATTTCGTTTGAATTTAAAAAGATGCAGAAAGACTGACGCATCTTGAGTATAAAATGCGTCAAAAAGGAGTTATATATGGAAAGTAAATATAGGAAGTGGTTTTTTATGTATGTATAGCTATATACTCGTGTGATATGAATGCAAAAAATAGTTGATTTTATTTAGAAGTGAGAATTTACAATGGGATTACCAGATGATTAATCGTTCAGGAAAAATTAACGATTTTTTTTTGTAATATGATTATTGTTATATAAAAAATATAATAGGGTATATAAAAAATAGAAATAATTAAAAATAAATTTGTTTAAATATAAAAAAAGTTTATTTACATAAAAAAAAGAAACATTCATTACAAAAATTCATTCTGCAAGACACTCAATAATATTTACACACAAAAAGCTTATACAATAAAAAAAATCATGGAATACTTATAATGATAAAACGAAGTGAAAAGCCTCGTTAAATTATTGATTTTTGAGTATTACATTGAATTCAATTTCTGCACTAATTGATCATCTACCAAATAAACCAAAAAAATCTGGATATCCATGATCATGATGATGATGGTGATGATCATGATAATCATCATGATGGTGATGATGATGATCGTAATAATCATCGTCATGATGGTGATGATGGTACCCATGATGTCCGTGATGCCCATGATGATGGTGATGGTGAGGATCGTAATCATCGTGATGATGATGGTGATGATGATCGTGATAATCGTCTGGATAGTAACCGTGTCTGTAAATAAATATTATTTTTTTATATTGTTAATATTTGAATGTATTTTGACTAATGAAAAAATTCAATAAATTTTATTTAAATTAATAGTTTACCCGAAATTAAGTGTTGCTGCTGGTTCTAGATCATCGGTATCTTGCACTGGTAAGGCATTTTTAGGTGCGATATTTGCACTGGTTGCAAGTTCATCGTTGATTGAAGTAGGAAGGACACCGGCAAAACAAGCGCCGATTCCAAAGAACAGGATCAATGTCTGTAAATTTGTATTTTTTTTTTTTATTTTATTAGAAAAATGTATTTTGAAAAAAAAATAGTTTTATTGATATAGTTTGATAATTTATTTTGCGCTATAAAATCATATTTCAAAAATAAAATCGTAAATTTATTAATCTAAAAATATTAAAGAAAAAAAAATTATATTTGCCAAACTTTTTTAAAATACACACTATTTTATATACATCTAAAGTGAGATATTTAGCTACTAGTACTCACCGCGTAACGTAACATCTTGAAATTCTGTATGAGGATAAACCAGTGAAGAATAAGCCTTTTATATACTTACTCTTACTCTTACTCTTTGGCCCCGGACCATCATCTTTCCCTCTCCACTTAATACGATTTCCAAAGTGCCATATTCAAGTTTTTGGTACCTATACTATTTCTCTTTCTCTAACTTCGGTTCAAGGATAAATTTTTGTTTTCTATACTATTACTATTTACGTCAATATAGAATATTATTTGAAGGAAAGATAAGAAGAAAAAAATAGATATATTTTTAAAATTTAAGAGTAGATTGATGTGTTACGAATAATGAAAATATTTTTTTTTTAGTAGGTAAAATTTGTTTTTAAATTTGTATACAATATTGCAATAGGTAAGTAGTTTGTTTCTTCTATTTTACGTTTGTCTTGGTGTGTTTAAAGACTAACTGGAAAACATGAATATATTTTTTATTGTTTTAGATCTAAACTATTATTTAAATTATAGAAACTTTTAAATAATTTGACGAACTTAATAATAATTTAATTTATCAAATTAAAAATCATTTTATTATGGTTCTTTATTGTTTTTAAACAACAAATATGTTTTAATTAACAATAATTATTTTAACATACTTTTACAAATAATAAAAGTATTATATAAAATTATATAAAAATACAATTTCAGTTATATTAATATTCGATATTACCTTGATATTTCCCCCACACTACCATATCATTAAACGCAATCAAATATTAAATAATAATTACGCGTCAGAAATTTTAACTTCCTTATAAAATTACACAAAGTAAACTATAATTTCAAGTGTATATATATGAAAAAGAAAAGATAATACCTATATATAACATATAATCATATAGGGCTATCCTTTTACCATCTCTTTCAGAGTATATAAGCTCTCATTATAATTAAATCATCGTTTTTCAAGTACGTTCATCTTTTTAATAGCAAAGGAAATTACATTAGATCATCGTTGCGCGATCGATTCTCTTATTATTATTATTATTTATTTTTTTTTGTTCTGTGCTAAAATAACTCAAGATCATGAGTTCGACGATCTTATAGTATGTGACGAGATTGTTATTTTTTTTTTTTCTTTTTTTATCGTTTATGTATATTTCAGATTCTCTATTTTTATTTCCCGAATTTATAAATAGTCTAGTATATAAATGTACCATGATTTGCAATTTCCGTTTGTATAATATGTATATAATAAGAGTCACTTTCTCACTAAGATGTGATTGAGAGAGTGATAGGAAGATGCGTCATCAGAGTTTATAATATACGTCATCTAATGACGAGAAAAATGATATCCTTGCCTGAGGGCGTTAAATGAGTGTCGATGTGTTATTTTTTGTTTTTTAATTTAATTGATTGATATATGGGGGGGATTTACAGAGTTGTGTATTATTGGTACACGTGTTTGTTTGTACGATTGAACGTCATAGGTTGTTGTATGTACGTAAATATATGAAATTTTTTTTTTAGTTGAAAGACACTGTTATTGGTTGAAAGAAAAATTTAAATAATTGTTTATGTGACATATTGGGGAAAAGAATCGTGATGTTAATGGTTTTAATGTATTTTTGGAGTTTGACTTTTTTTATTTTACATTGGATGAAAATACAGAAAAAATAATTTTTTTTTTAAATAAGTATTAGTTGTGATTAAGGAATATACTGGTTTTGATAAAAATAATGATAAAAAACGACATGTTTGTAATCACAGCGATTAAATTTTATTTGGTAATTACAAGTTTTACATATTATCTTACAATGTAGTGTTGCTATTTTAATAAATGATTTGTTCGCTAAAAAAAATATAGTTTAACGTTAGATACTATAATTTTTTTTTCCTTTTTCAAGTGCAATTTGTGGAGTTAATTAGTATAATTGTAAATTTTTTTGTTCTTTTAGAAAAAATATTTATTTATTAAAATTAGCAATATGTTTTATTTTTTATTCAATTACGCATTTAAAAAATTATTTGAATGAAATAACAGAAATTGCCTAGACCTACAAAAATATATTTTAAGTAAAAAGTGTGTATTAAAATTATCAAGGTAAATTTATATACAACTCTGCAATAAACAACTATTAGTCATATATATGTAACTACATATTTAAAACAAAAATTAACAGAAAAGGATTTGAGCTATTTTTCTTATTTCTCAAGCTCGGCAAATTACATCCAATTCTATGAAATACTGATTTCAGTCTAAATTTGACATGGTCTAGCCAATGGTAAGGTACTTTTTCTACTAAGTGGATATTTTAAGCATAATATTGTATGCCTTATGAGTTAAAAAAAATAAGATATATCTGACATTTAAAACTTTTCTTTTCTAGTATTAAAAATAGATATACTTATTTTGATCGATTTCTATCTTGTAATTTTTACATTTAAAAAATCATAATAATAGTCATAATATTATTGATCATTTTTTAGTTTGAATTTAATAAAAAGAAATATTGTTTGGGAGGCACGGAACGATTAATATAATGTTTCAATAACATTAATAAAATATAAAATTAAAAATAACTGCGACGAAGAATATTAGAGAATTTTTCCGATTTATTTCAAGTCAGTTTGATTAGTCAAATTCTGGCGTGCAATATCCCATGCCGTGTCTTTCTCCTGGGACGAGGTACTTTGAACAGAGGCTGCAATAATTACTCTGGTGCTCCCAAGGCTTTTTGACAAATAAAAAAAAATTGTTTAAAAAATTTAATAATAGCGTTAATGACGACCGTAGCATATAGTGAAGTGACGAGATATGCGCTCGACGGGGATACCATTTTTACATTTTGGACAAAATATTAGATTTGGATCATTGATATTACTTGCTTCACCTCGTACCTGCAAAAGCATAAGAAAAAATAACGATATATAAAAAATAAAATAAAAATAAATAAAATAAAAAATAAATTACAAAAATAAAATGATCTAATTATTATCAAAAAAAAAAAAAAAAAATGAAAATCACTCAAAAAGCTTGGATTATGAGTATTAAAAAATGTGTCCATTCTGTCAATAGAATAGATAAACTGTTACAAAAGTTTTTACTATAAAAGTATATTGTTCTAAAAATTTTTATTTCGTTTTATGTTTTTATTGTATTATCAATGAACCACGTTTATCAATTGTTGTTTACAAGTAGGTGAAGAAGTACTGTAATGGCTATTTGTCCAAACTGCAATCGTGATATCAAAAATGTTTTAGATTAAAAAAAATACTTACTTCCTTTCTTGCTTCTTCCTGACTGGGCGGTTCTCCCCCTAAACGATCGTTATCAGTG
Source organism: Leptomastidea abnormis (assembly GCA_030522805.1). NCBI lineage: Eukaryota > Metazoa > Arthropoda > Insecta > Hymenoptera > Encyrtidae > Leptomastidea > Leptomastidea abnormis. The sequence goes on from JAPYZE010000701.1 coordinate 28,104, forward strand.
CGCAATTGAAGATTAGTCATTGAAAGACTTTGCAATTGTTCTTGCAAATTTTGCTGAGTAATGCGCATTTCCTCAAATTCTTTTTCATGCATTTCAGTCTGTATTTTGTAGACTGATATTATTTCTTCCTGTAAATAAAATACATTATTATGATATGTTATCATTTATTTTCACACAAAATTAATATAAATAAAACCTTACATATTCCTTTAATTTAGCATTATCAATCCGTAACTGTTGGATTGTAACACCAGCAATGTTCAATTCTTGTTTTAGTTGAACTATAAAACTGTTCAGATCGTCACATTTCTTCTGGATTGTTTTCTTTTCTTTTTGCAAAGCGCTTTCCTCGGCCTCGTAGAGTTTGCTCTGTCGATCAAGTGACGTTCTTTCCTCAAGCAAGCTCGTCTTTTCTTCTGAAAGCCTCTCCTTTTCTGCTGTTAGACTAATTTTCTCGTTTTCAAGCCTTTCTTTTTCTTCATTAATCAATCTCTTTTCTACTTGTACATGTAATCGCTCTTCTAACAATGTAGTCTTCTCGCTATCAAGTATTTTATTTTCATCATCAAGATGTTTTTTGATTTCCGCAAGTTTTTGCGAATTTTCTTCAGCAGCTTTAGCTTGCAGAGTCATAAGTTTTGAATTTTCGTCACGTAAGATTTCTAATTCGTAAACAACAGCGTTGTAGTCGGACAGTATCTTTTGGAACTGTTTTTGAACCTTTATAGTCGTCAATTTATCGTCAATGCTTTGAAGCTGCTCGTCGATTAATCTTTTGCGATATTCGCACAGTTTTTCTTTGTAGACATTAATTTTATCTATTGATACAGCATTGTTTACCAAGAAGTCTGCATTTTCAAAAATCTGTATGATGTCAGCTGATTCTTTAAGGAATTCTTGTATTCTCAAATAACGTGAGCATTGTAAAATGAAACAGTTGCTAAGTTCTCCAATTTTTTCATTGTAGAATCCAACATTTTCTTTCAATATATTTTTTTCTTTTGATCCTCCCTCTGAGATATCAAGTTGTACATTTATTGGAGAATAAGCCTTTAAAAAAACAAATTGAGTGAATTTTAATAAAAAATGATAAAATTAAGCTCATTTTGCATAAAAAAAAATTAACTTACATTTTCTTCAAGCTTCTTAATCTGTTGTTCCAATGATGATATTATTTCTTTCAAATATTTCAATTCATTATCCTTCTCACAACATTTGCTTACAAGCTTGTGTAATTCTGATGCATTTGATGTATCAGTTTTTTGTTTCATAGATTCCAACTCTTTATAAGATTTTTGTAATTGTTGACTGAACATTTCAATGTCAGTAGCATACCGTCCTTCCAATTCCTTCAGTAGTTCTTGTGTCTTTGAATGATTATTCTTAACAGTGTTAAGCTCTTCAGACAATGTATCAATTTTTTTTACTAGTTCTTGTTCAGTTTCTACTTCTGTTTGATTATTTTGAACCTTGTCTTCTTTTATAATTTCAGTACTTGAGTTATTGTAATCAGATAAAGCAGAAGTACTTTGTATCATACTTGGCATATTAAAATCAGTAATTGTGGTAGGTTCATCAGTAATTGGTGAATATAAAGATAAGTTTGCTTGTGCAATGCTATCTTCTTTTAAATTAGGAATATTGAAATTACATGAAGCTGGAATATTTTCTGTGCTGACATAATTTGATTTTTTTAATAGTGAATTGACAGATTGTTCTTCAGTTGATAAATCAAATGAAGCAATAGTTGACATAGATGCTTCTAAAGCAGGATTTTTCTCTATTTTCTCCTGTAAAAAAACAAAATATTAATATTAGATATTCAATAAGATTACGCTATAAAGTATAAGTTACTTACTTTTAACTCTTCATTTTCTTTTTTCAACTTATTCATTAGTTCTTTGGTCTCTATGAACTTTTGTTTATGATTGTCGCATACAGCCATAACTTCTTGTTGCCATTTTGTTATTGTGTTAAACTGTTGTTTAATTGCAGTATTGTTATGTTTCAAAGTCTCTTTGAGCTTTATGTTTTCTTCCAAAACTTTTTTCAAACTTTCTTCTATCTCAAGTGGACTCATCATTGAAATTGATGACGAATGATCCTAAAAAGATAACGCAATAATTTAAAATATAAGAAAAATGAAATTTTATTAAACTTAGTATATAATTAATAATTTTTGAACATTTTTATTTATTAACTTACAGTTAATTGACTTTTCTCTTGAATTTCCTTGTACTGAGATATAGAATTTTCTCTTATAAATTCCAACGATGTATGTCCAAGAACCACAAAAGATTGTTCGGTCTCATCATTAACCATGTTATTTTGTTGAAATATGCTGCTGGCTAAAGCTGTTGGTCCTGGTTCGTTCAATCTAAACTTAGGCAAACCATCGCTTACATCAAGTCCTAGACTCTGCAAATAGCCATCGGTAGCAAGCTCGGTTTTTGGCGTGGGTAACAAACTCCACTGCAGCTTGTCACCAGTTGCCGAATCTGTCATGTTTTGCTGTTCATTGGACATCGTGATTTGAAGAAAAAAAAGAGTTGACGCGAGCTTACTATAGTTTCATCAGTTTTTCTTTCACACGTTATCTTCGTTTGTTTTTATTTTTCTTGTCTATAACCTGTGTTCTGCTGACTAATGTCTGATAGCGAAGTATGGAGTGTTCTGTGTTGCTAGTTACCTTATAAAAGGTAATAAGGTCTTGAAACTGATTTAGACTTTAGCTTATTTGACAATAAAACTTGGATCACCGATGTCAAGGGTAAGAAGCGGCTAATTATGCAATTTATCAGCGAACAAAAGCCAATGGTTTGCAAAGCGTAAATATAAACACTTACTTTAAAGTAAAAGAGAGATAAGTATGTGTGTGTGTGTGTGTCACACACAGAAACGCTTTGCTTATCTTCGACAATAATGAAGTGGACTCGTCTAATAAATAAGATGTGTATATTTACTTATTATGCGAAAAGATGACTAGGTATTTCACACTGAAATGGATGTCATCTGTTCTAAGCGTCTGTAAAGCCTCTTGAAATTTTGAGAAATGACGATTGATATTTTTTTCACAAAAAATATTGATGTGTATTGATGGCCGGTGATTGGTGAGCGAACATAACCACGCAGACGCTATACTTTAGACTTTAGGTCGACGAAGGAAACTGCGCACTCCGAAAGTTGAGTGGCAAAGGGAAAGAAAAAAGGGGGGTTTTAGGGGGAAGAGTATGTGATACGTGCATGTATATATATATATATATGGATTGTGGATAATATAGGAAGAGCAGACCATGATGGGGATTGGATAGAGAAGATAACAATTGATTAATAATAAGGCAATTTTTAATCAATTTTTTATAGAAATTATCTACATAATTTATCAAAATTTTATAAAGGTTTGTATTTTGTAAAAAAAAGCAATTGATCTGTTATATGTAACTTAAGTACAAAAAAAATATAGTAATTAAATTTATTATTTGCAATAATTATTTTACCAATTATCACAAGAAAAAATATAAAATAGTTTAGGCACTATTAAATTTCTTTAAAAAATCCTCAAAAAATTATTCATCAATTAAGTTCACAGTTTAAATTTAATTCAAATAAAATTTTTTATTTAAAATGTTATTTACAAGAAATAAAATTTTTAATGTAAATGATGTTTTTATTGCATGATAAAAAATACAAATCATTTAATAGTATACATTGATCATATTTTATACTTGATAAAAATACATATTTACAATTATGCAGTGTATAAATTGTTACACAGTACAGTTGTGCAACTGCATTTCGATTTTTTATTTCCATTAATTATCAATGATTGTTTAACTGTGTATAAAACGAGTAAACTAATGCGTGTATTTTTATTTCAAATTAATAATTTCACGAGATTGGACAGTAAAAAAATAAAATGCAATTTCTTCAATTAGTATTTTTTAAATATGCCGCACAATTTGATAAAACTTAAGAAATAGCGATTTAATTAGTAATCTTTTTTTTTTGCTTTGACAATTATTTTCATAAAATGTTTATAAAAAAACAACGCTCAGTTAGTCACATTTTTATGTAACATAATCGTGTATTACATTAGTTTTAAGTTAAACCTATGTACAGAGCCATTCTTACTTAAATTATTAAAACGTCAACGGTGTTGCGATAAAAACACCGTAATTGTGAATTTATTCAAGTCAAATTCTTTATATAATAAAAAAGATTTACGATTAGAAAAATTTTTTTAAATAATTATAAATAAATAAATAAGTATACAAAAAAAATCAACTATAAATGTACAGTTCATCATCTTCAAGGGCTTTTTGTAATTTTTCTTCAAGATTCTGGCTGCAAAGTCGCTGCTCTTCCATTTGTTTCTCCAACTGATCAGCAGTACTCTGTATATCTACAAAGTGTTCTCGAGTTTCGCGACAAATATTTTCGATTGGTTGCTCTACTTCTTGTTGTTGGCACGTCTCATTCAATTCGTCGATATCGCACTCAAAATCCATGCTTCCTTGTGACTCCGACGCTGTAACATTCTGCAACGAGATCAATGTTTTGACGTAGTTATTTCGCTATCATATTCAACAGTATCTTCCTCCTCTTGCTCTTCCACTTTGCTTTGTTCAACATAGTCAAGCAATGTGCTAGACTGGAACCACCAAGGCAGTTTTTGAAAGGCTTGCATATGATTTTTATTGTAGACAACTTTCACGTTACTACCGATTTCGTTAATCTTGACGTTCACAATGTGTAACAATACGTCGAGAAAGCTCGGACATCTATCTTCGTTATCATCAACCATAAGGAATAGGTCGCTCATTATGTTGTTTGTTACAGATAAACTGGCATTGTATGGTAACATTTGCCGACAGTACTCTGATATCGCATCGTAAGCCTCTAGTCTATCGTGGATCGGCCAGTCATCGCTGGAAGCAAGATTTATCAATTAATTGACTACTAGTAATAAAAAAAAAAAAAATAAATAAATAAACTCACGTCCAAGGTGGAAAAAGCAAGCCGTTCATAATACGCTCCAATACATCTCGATAATCTTGTTGTTTCCAGACTGCGTCAAAATGCTCGTACGTACATG
>JAPYZE010000702.1:0-80348 GCA_030522805.1 Leptomastidea abnormis
ATATCCGTATATCGTTATATATAGATTTAAGTACGCACTAAAACTATAAATAATCTAAATAATCTTTGGCTGCGCACATAATAAATACCTAATCTCACTTATAAAACTAAACATAATAATACTATATAAAATACCTAATTATCTACAACATACATACATATACATACAACAAACAAAATATTTTACAAAATCCGATATTTAAAAAAAAAAAAAAATGTATCTACATAACTTGTATTCTCTGTGGTCTACTTTTACGTGGTTTTGGTACCGGTGGTATCTCACTTTCAATAATAAAAGTTGCATTACTTTTATCCGAATCATCATTACGTTCTGTTGTTGCAGTAGTAGCAGGCCATGCTTTTTCTTTATTAACAACATAAGTATCATCACTTTTTAACGATTCAATATCAATTAATTCTTCACTTGGAAAATCTTCTTTACCATCAATTATAGTATCGAGCGAATCTTTAAAACCAGATTCCGATTCCAAATGTTCTATCCTTTCCAAATCCAATCTTTCAACAACAAATCTTTCATGCAATACAGATCTGTTAGAATTCGATGAATCATCGCTAAATCTTGATACCTTACGAGTAAAAGCTGCACTATCCGAAAATGCTTTAGAAAAATCGATTTCTTTAGGACTTGGAGAACAAGCATTACGTGCACTTTTTGATCTATGCCGATGACGTCTTGGTGGTCTACGTTCAGTTTTTCGACTTTCCACAGATAAATCTTTCATTTCCATCATCTCACAAGATTGCTGATCTTCAAGACCCTGTCTAGCGGATTCCAAATCTACAGCAGGTGATTTTTGTGATGTAGCATACATAAGTATCCGATCGATCTTCTCGATTATACCATTTAGTCTTGTCATACTTTTAGCTTTGAGATTTGGTCCAGATTCCATGAATTTCTGCATCTTATTTTTAAGCTTACGTCTCGCTTCATCGTCATCCTTATAATCCGCGAGTAAGCTACCAATCGGTTCCTGACCCATGTTCATAGTAGCTGCAAGTCCACGTGCGGATAGTTCCAAATTTCTCATACCATTTCTCATTAACGGATGATCTTTAAGTCTTGAACTTAAACTTGCTGCACTTGATATCGCAAGCCATTTCAGACCAACGTTCTTACCATCTGCTTCACGATCGAATTTTAATATTTTTACAGCTACTGGTGCTCCGTAAACCGAATAAGCTAACACGTGATCGTAAGGATGATAATCGACACATGTAACAGCTTTGTTATTTGCATTATTGATTTCATAGCTTGCTAATAGTTTGCCACTGTCTATGCTCCAAACGTTGAGACTTGAATCTTCACCACCGCAAAATAGTAAACCTCCACATGGTGATATACATGATTTTATTTGTATCCTAAAAAAAGTAAAGATATTAAAGTTATTAAACACAAAAAAACTACAAATTTATTAAGCTCATAGTTAATCTTATACCTTTGATTTTTCAATCCTTCAAAACTCTTAACAGTAGATCCACCAGCAGTATCAATAAGTCTAAGTCCACCATTTCTAGTATGTATCAATAATCTAGAACTATGTGGATGCAATAATATCGTATTAATCGGTACAGCATCAGTTTCCTTAATTTTAATTTTTCGAACAATCTGCCATTCTCTTCTAACAGGTGATCTTTTATTTCTTTTAATTTGCCAAACAACAATAACACCAAGTCCATCACCTGTTAAACAACATTCTTCTTTTGATTGAAAACAAATTGTGTTGACGAAACTTTCGTGAGCTTCGAGTTCTTGTACGAGTTCGTATTGATTGTTTGTATCTGTTGAACGTATTCGAGCCCAAACTCGAGCTATGTGATCGTAACAGCCTGTTACTATGTAGGATGAACTGTTTGGTGTGAATTGACCACAGTAGACGTATGATGGATGTGGTAGTGACTGTGATGGTAAATAGAAAATTAAAGTTAGTTTTTTAAAAATATTTTGATTAATTATTATTTTGTGGGTAAAAAAAAAAGTATTACGTAAATATGCTCGATTATCTTTTCGCGAACATCCCAAAGTCGTGCTGTTTGATCGGATGATGTTGATAACAGGTAATTATCGTCGTGTGACCAATGCAAGGAGTAGATGAAATTTTTGTGTCCTGCAAATCTTACGTGAACCTTTTCTTCATCGATCTACAAAAATAACGAAATAAAATAAAATAACTTAAAAATAAAAAAAAAATAATTAGACATTATAAAAAACAATATCCAAAATAAACCTTATAAACAACAATAGGAAAATCATATTCATCCGAAATAGCACAAGCCAAATACTTTCCATCATTACTAAATGCAAGATAAAAACAACCATTATCACTTGTTTCTGTCTCAAAACTAATATCATTAGGAATCTGACATGATTGAGCAGCTAATCTAGTCCATTTAGGACCAGGTTCTGTAATACTGTCAATTGTTCGTCCTGGTGATTGAACGTTACCAGATTCACTATGTGTTTCTGGTACTTCAATAGGAGGTTCTAATGGTTGCTCGTAAAATACAGGCTCGAGTATTGGTGGATCAACTGCGAATACAGTTACGTATAAGCTACTGGGGTATTCGTCTCTGTTACTTGATTTCCACCATCTGTATACCTTTAAAATTTAGAGGATGTTGATTGTCATTAGATTTAATTAAATGATTTAGAGCTTTTTAAAAAGTCTTACCTCGCATTTGTTTTGATTTGTTTTTCTAAATGGTTTTCTTGCTCTGTAAAGTTGTAATCTTACAGTTTTGTCCACATGACGGATTCCACTGACACCAACTGGTCTCAAAAAAGCCCAAGCAACTTTATGCCAACAATTATCCTTATCTTAGAAACAGAATTAAATAATCATAACATAAATTTTTAAATTTATCAATTAAAAACATTTTCAATTATAATAAATAAATAAAAAAAAACTTACGATATTGATCACTAGTTAAACCAGTTTCAGCAGAGCTTAATAGATCGATAATCTCAAAAAGTAACAATACCGATTTTTTCTTATCACCAAATAAACATTGAAAACGTTGTTCGAATATAAGTTCTTCTTCCCATACTGGTACCATCGTTCTCTTAGCTCTCAAATCAAACTTATTAGTTATAAGTGGTAGCAATAATTTATCTTCAGTTTCTTCTTCTCCGTGTACTTTTAAATAATCTCCAGTATCCGCATAGACGATGTGAACACGTACCATTGGATTTTTAGTTATATAATCAGCTTCAAGCATATCTGCTCGGTGTATCCTTACCGATATGTATTTTAATTCTTGTTCCTCTTCCTCTTCTTCTTCTTCTTCTACTTCATCTTCGTTTTTTTGGTCTTTTTCTTTTTTCTTTGATCGCTTCTTCTTTTTCGATTTTGCTTTTCGTTTAGTGCTTGTTGATTCTTCGTTTGAATTTGGTCTTGATGAACTTGTTTTACGTTTTGAATGACTACTGTGTTCACTTGCTTCTTCACCTTTTGATGATCTTGATGATTTTGATGATTTGGATGATTTTGATTTGGATTTTGATGATGATCGACGTGAACTTTTTTTTGGCTGTGGAAAAATATATTATTATTGTATAATTAATTCAAATAAATAAATAATAAAATTTTGTTATTGTACCGTATGCATTTCTTCATTAGTAGATATCGTAGTTTCGTCGCTTGACGCTCGTTCAAAAAAATTCGATGGTATAATTTCTATCTTACTTGAACTCGATGATCGTCTTGATTTTTTTTCCATAACGTTTAAAACAGTTTCTTGATCTTCTTCGTCTTCCTCTAATTCTTCATCTTCTTCACCTTCGTCAACGGATTTAGTGGTATCAACTGATATTTTTCGTTTACCATTCGATCGTTTTTTAGAATTAACTTTTTTATCTGATAAATTTGGTGATTCGCTGGTACTTCCAGAATTTCGTTTTTTCATATTTGCACCTGTTTCCAATATTCGTTTCTAAAAACATTAATTTTTCAAATTAATTTTTGTTTTTATAACCATAAAAAAAATAAAACATTTGTTTATTCTTACTTTATCAATACTCAATCTCTTATCACCAACCGATTTCTTATCCTCCTCCTCCTCATCACTCGAATCCAAATTTTTATTTTTATTTTTTTTATCATCAACGCTACCACCAATTTTAATTTTCGGACTACTATTATTAATAGTTTCGATTCTCAATATTTCATCATGATCGGATGAAAAAGCTTCATTGTCGTAAGCTTGATTTCGTTTTTCACCTGGAAAGCTTTTCAATCTTGGAGCTGCAACTGGTTTTACTGGTCTACAAAAAAAAAAAAATAATAATAAAATAAATTACCCACCTCAAAAATTAACCCAAAAAATATATTAATACTCACAATGAAGATCTCGGTCTAACCGGTTTGACAGTCTCAACCGCACTACTTCCCCTAGTCTTCTGCAATTTAGCACTCGCTGTACCTTTAGCCCATTGTCGTCTACGTGGCCTCCTAAGATCCTCAACCAATTCCTCAGCAGTTATCTCTGACTTATCCCATCTCCGTCTTCGATGTGGTGATTCAAGCCCGGAAGTTGGCTGAGTATCGATCGGTAATTCATCGTTCGATCGATCGGGTTTTGATGATGTACCAACTACCGCTGCTGCCTCAGTTTCACTTTCTGAATTTAATAAATTTTTGCTACCCCTACGCTTCTTATCATCCTTAAATTCCTCAATTAAATCCAAAGATCCTTTAGTTTCCTTATCCTCTTCATTAGATTCTTCTTCCTCATCATTATCATTATCATCATCAGATTTATTCGATACCGATTTTTTTGAAGCAACAGTTTTCTTAACAGATTTACTCTTATTACGATCACTTTCATTTTCACAATGAACATCAACAACAACATCCATAGTCTGATGTTTATCAATTTCTATACTACTTTCAATATCCGACGATTTATTTTCTGATTTACGAAAAAAACCAAATCTTTTTTTTATAGACTGAGCTAAACTGCTACCACTAATTGATTCTTTGGTAACTTGTGGTATATTAGTTCGTTTAGATTCAATATTTATTATTGTTTTATCGGAATTATCTGATTTGGCACTTGATCTGCTACCACTTTTTGTGCTGCTACTACTTTTACGTTTATCTTTTACTAATTGTATTCGACTTGAATGAATATTATGTGATTCGTCATCGGATTTATTATCGTCTGGTGATGAATCGTTTGAACTATCACTTGCTCCACGTGATTTTGATAATTTATTACGTTTTTTTAATTTTCCTTTTGTTGATTTTTGTGGATCCATGATTTTTTTTTTATTTTTATTTTCTGAATTGATTAAGAATATTGTTGTGTTAAATTAAATAATTATTATAATTGCGTGAATGAGTCTATAAGCTAATTTAAAAATTAATTGAAAAAAAAATAAAACAAACGTAAATATGTCGTTATATTATGAAATATTAATTTATCTTTATTTTATTAAGAAATCTTAAAAGCTCTAAAGCTTTTTTTTCGACTTTTCCTTGAATATAATAATAAGCCATGTATATATATATATATAAAGTTCTATACCTGAATAATTTATGAGAAACAATATCGATTTAACAAAAATATAATCTCGACGAGACTAGACTAATAAAAAAAAAAAAAAGAGGAAAAACTATTTAATGTCTATATATTAGATACAACCCACGTGAAAAAAGAAATAAATGTATAAGATAACATCGATCCAACTCACCTACAAAACTATTACACCAAGCGCATCCTCACCGGTAACGACAACAAAAAAAAAACTACTCAAGTTTCTAAAAACACATTTTTTACCTAAACTTTAACAACTTTCGGAACGCATCTTCCAAAATATCATATCCATCACAACAATATATTTTTTACAATTACACAATAATCTAATCAATATCACAATTTCTATAAATATATAAACTTCAATAAATATAGGGATCAGAATGCAATTGTATACACACTAAACCTGTGACGGCAACGGCCGGCAATGTTTTCATCGCGTTGCCAACAAAGACATGAGAGCAGGTGTACACTACACTATGTTGTGTGTCGGCTAGTGTCGCTGCGCCACTACTGGCAAATATACATACAGGTGCGCTTATATTTCCACCTACATAATATCGATCGATGTATATATGTACTCGGTTACGTATGTATAAGCGTAGTAGTAAGAGGGTGGCATCGGCCTTATATATAGACAAGTGTATTATATATATATATATATATATATATATATATGTTGGCTAGACACATCGTTTTATTACCTATAAAGGGACGTTGCCTTTCTCGTATGTAGGTATAACTGCGGATAGATGGGGGTTGTTCATATATACTCCTTTGATGGTTTGGTGGTTCTTTCTCGTATGTAGGTATAACTGCGGATAGATGGGGGTTGTTCATATATACTCCTTTGATGGTTTGGTGGTTCTACTTGCATGTATAATTTTGAATGAATAATTTTCTTACTTCCGCGATATATATAGGTAGGTACATTTGATCCTGTTCTGGATTATACTTTAAAAGTCGATGTTTTCTGGTGTTTTCTCTTGATGGGTTTATTTTAAGATATTTTAGATGGATTTTATTTTGGTTTTGAATTTTATGTTAATTGAATTTTTTAGATTGTAAAAAGATGTGATAATTTTTTTAAAAAAAAATTTAATATAAATTTATTATGAATTTTTTTCTTTTTACAATTGATTAAGATTCGCTGGTGTTATTGTTAATTTCCTGTTCCTGTTGAGCATTTAAAGCTGCTTGTCTAGCAAGTTCCTGGAATCAAAATATTACAAATTTATTAATTAAAAAAAAAAAATTAGATTTTATAAAAAAAAAATGAATAATAGAAAATTTACAGCATCAATAATAGCAAAATATTCTTGCTCGCACTGAGCAATAACAGGATCCTTCGCTGAAATAACACTTTTTTCTGTTATTAATTCAGTATGATGTCCATCACCAGAATCCTGCCTTGTAGTTTTCATTTTTAATCTTAATTCACGATTCTTCGCTTCAATAACTTTTTCCCTTCTTGTTTCTCTTTCCAACAACTGAAACAAAAAATAAATATTAACAAATCAAACACCCAATAAAGAAATAAATAAAAAAACTCACAGCAGTAAGCATAGCCTTATCATTTTTTCTATTATCAGTTAAACTTTCTGAAAACTCCATCATATAAACCGAACCATTTCTACTTCCAACTGCAACCAGTTTACCATTTTCATGTGGTCTCATGTAAGTTAGTGGCTCGTCGCAGATCTAAAATTTGTTCCAGTTCCATATAAATTTGTGAATATATTATAAAGACTCGAGGGGACCAACAGTAGGCCAAAAGGAAGGAAAGGGATATACCTATACAGGTAGACTATAATTTATTACCTTGACGCTGAGTACAGGACTGTCTTGTTGTACTAATAGATCCCAAGCGTCCAAGGTACCATCCATCTTTGAAAGAAAAAATGCAGAATACTTGGTTGCACTCCAAACTCCGTGTGTTAATAGTACATCGTGACCACTTTAAGATAAAAAAAAATGTATTTGTTAATTTCTTTATTTTTTATTTTATAGGAATAAATTTAATTAATGACTTACGGTGTCCATATAATACTCGATTCTCTACATTCTTCTGACCATATTCTAGCAGTCCAATCACCGACAGTCAAAAAATTCTTAATAAAATTTGGATTTCTTTCGACACTGTGAACCGGTCCATAATGTGCTTTAAATCTTACAGCTAATTTTTCTGGTGGTGTTTTTCCTTTTCTGTTACCAGAAACAACGATACCTAAAAACAATATCCATGAAACCAATTAAAAAAAAAAAAAATTTATAAATAATTAAAGAAATAAAAAAGAAAAATTTACCATTTTCAAGACCACACATAAATCTCGTACCAATTGATGGTTCAAATTGTAAAGCAGATATACCGATCGATCGATCTAATTCTTGTTCTTCAGGTTTCGTTAAATCCATAAGTAAAGTTTCCGTTGGTGCTTGTAATTTTCTGGTATCCCACCATTTTACCTAAAATTCATTAATTTTACATTTAATTTATTTATTCATTTTACAGTCGATTAAATCTAAAATAAAATCACAGCACCTGTCCATCTTTAGAAGCACTAAAAAATTCCGAACTGGTCTTTGAATTAATCCAAAGCACTTCATTACATGGTTCACGATGACTAGTCTCAATTGGACTGGTATCAATCGGATCAAAACCTCGACGTATATCATAAAAAGCAACCTGTCCTGTCATTAAACCACTTGCTAAAAGATTACAATCCTTTGGATTATACTCAAGTGCCAATAGTGGACATACTGGGGTAATTCTATGAAATGGCTTGTTTGGATTGACTAAAATAAATGATCGGTATGGTTTATTATTATACATGTATTTAAAAATATTAAAAATATAATTTTGAAAACTCACCAACATCCCAGATATAAGAAATAGGACTGTAATTTGCAAGACACTTAAAATCTGTGCTACGATGTGTAACTGCAATACGATTACCCTGATCTGGTGACCAGGATATGTGAGTTGCAGGTCGTTTCACCGGTAATATATCGCGATAGACATTTACTGTACGACATGAGGTACGTTGTACGAGCTCGGTTGGTTCCATGTCAGAAAAATATTGCTGGTAGATGTTACAGGCGTTGTTTTGGAGAACGCAATGCTCCATTGGCTGTGATGAATAGGTGAGTTTGATTTATTTTTTTAAATTATTGTAAAAAAATATATAGATTGTATATAACTATTACCGGTAATAATTGTTGCATCGTGTGTACGTAAAGTTCATCCTTTTCGACTTTACGACGATAACGAATTGTCTGTTCGACATCTTCTTTATTGATGTCTTTTGGCCAACCACCTTCCACGTGTAGCATACCATTATTTTTGTATGTCGCGGCTGTTGTGTTTATCTATTGGTAGATACCGATTTATTTTTAACCTTAATATACCTACATTGTATTTGTTGATTTTTTTTTATTGTTAATTACTTACCTCATGTGCAGCGTGAGTTTTACGACATACCGTACCTCTTGTTACCGGATCAAGACGAATAAAATTTGATGCGAGTGTTGGATCGGGTTTAATATCTACTTCTAATTTATCAAGATCGGTAAAGTAACATCTCTTACCGAATTGCGATCTTTTTTTTACGTACACGAATTGAGTTTCCATAATTTATAAATTTTTTAATATTTTTTTAATTTCGTTATAATTTAAATTTAAAATTGTGGTGATTATTATTAGGAATCATTACTTTAAATCGTTATGATTTTTCACGTGATACTAAAAAATTAAGGTTAAAATTTATACTATGTCTATGTTTTTTCAATGAATTTGCAGTTAATCGTATAATTTATCAATTGTTTTATACATTGTTAGGACTGAGTTTTGGATAAACAATGAAAACAAGTGTTATTTATTTTTCTTTTATTTTTATTATTAAATTATTTATGAAAAAATCAGTCTTACAAACTTATCAATTTTTGAGTATAAGAAAGAATACGCAAGGAAACTTTGTTTAATCAATAATGAATCTCCAAGGTTTCTCAGGATGAGTATTATACGATTTACAACGGTTTATTTTTAAAAAAGCTGAACTTAAAATAATACTTCTTTTTATTTTTAGTACTATTTTAATTATCAACGTGAGCTAAAACTGGAACTTTAATATTGATGATTTGAATTATAGCAACGATCATTTTATAAATTTCTACGTATTCTTGGCTTTTAGGATCGATTAAAGCTTTCATTGCTGGAATTATTGTTGACAATAAAACTTCGATTAATTCTGTTTCGTAAACTTTTTTTTGGACTGTCTGTATCAAATCGTGAAACTGAATCAATTGATTTCTATCGGAATATCTCGTACAATAATTACCAAATATGTCTGTAAAAATTTAATGATAAAATTTAATAAATTATTAAATTAATTTTACCTATATTTTAAATAATTTTTTATTTTTACCTTTAAAGACTAAAAAACACGAATGATTCCATATGCCATTTGAAATCCAATTATTCTGATCAATTGTTAAATCGTTAATTAATTCTTTGGGATTAGATTTTGTAAATTTTAATTCTCCAGCATTATTTTTAATATCACATTCATTATAAACAGGATCCAAAGATATAAATTTCGATTTTAATAATTTTATCTCTTGATTATTAAGATTACTCGCATGTGATCTTTCATACAATGACGACAATTCGGACAATAAACAATAATGTTTAGTCTTAGTTGAACGCAAACTTTTACGTTTATCACTCTAAAAATAAATAAATAAAAAATGTAATACTCCATTATAAAAAAAAAAACAAAATAAATATAATTTATCATTATCCTTATATTAAACAATTACCATTCTCGTAAACCTTGCCAAAAAATCATCAGCAGCTTCAGCTCCTTTTTTACAAATCACTTCATCCGGTACTTGAGCTTTCAAAAAAGCATGATATGTCCTTAAAGTACCAACCAATCTAACTGGTACACCAAGTCGATCTAAACCCTCCACAGCATCAAGCATCGTAACAACCAATCTTTCCTCAACAGCTTCAGCTGTTTCCGAATGTACAGGACAGCTACTTGCACGTGGACTTGGTACTCCAAGTGTAAATCTTTCTATTAACCGATCAAGTTCAACCATTGATTCAGCTTCTCTATCTTCGCTTTTAGCTCGTTCTCTGGTTCTCCTGGTACCGTTTGAACTTAAAAAAAAAATTTTAATTTTTTTAAATGTGAGCTTTAAATTAAAAATTATTTGAGTTGAATTACCTGGTCCCATTAGTAATAGGAAGAGCAGATTTCGAACATGGTCTCTGCAAAGACTTAGGTCTTGATACACTTCGTTTATTGGCAAGTACGAAATTGGTAGGTTGACGTGACCTGCAGCTAAGCTGTGGTTCTCGAGCACCTCGACGTTGAGGCTGTACTCCAGGACGTACACGTGGACTCTTGTCTTTGGTTGCAGGCTGAACGACTAATGGTTTCGAATAAATTGCTGCGAGATCGGGTTTACGTGCGGTTTGACGTTCGCGATGAAGCTTTGCTGCAAGCTTTTCACGTAACTGTTGCGCCTGGAGTAATGTTTTACCGATTTCCGCGGCTATTTCACCGGCACGTTCTTCGTTGGTCATAACCTTGTGATTTTTTTTTTTTTTTTTTTAGAAAATGTTTATGTTATGTTGAGCGATTTTTTGAATTTAATAATAATCAAAATTTAATTCTTACCATTTCGCAAGTACATTTACTTTTATCAATGTGTTTTATAACAATAGATTCGGTTGGCCATGGTTTTAAAGCAAATCTAGCTTCATCGCATTCACTTTGTAATATTTGTTTTGTCTCTTCGGTAGCTTGCAACATTTTAGTTAAAAGATTATTAAGTGCTTCGAGAGTGAAATTATCTTCTGTGTCACCCTAAGATATGTGAATAAATTAAAATGACAGAATAAATTATAAAATAAAAAGAAAATTGTAAGTTTTTAAAAGGGAAATAAATAAAGGCAATTTTATCTAGAACGTTAACCACTCGTTTATGTATTAAAAAAATTGGCATCTTTTTTCTATAAATCAAATTCATTTTTTTTTTTCTTTGTACGACTATCAACAACCAAGTATTTCTTTTTATAATATTACAATTAAATTATGATCTGTAATTTATAATTATACAAGTTTTACATACATATTTAATCAGTCGTGAAAATATTATAGGCTTTCTTTTTTTACAGGATGTTGGAATAGGATAGAGTTGGCATTACAAGTAGCATTTGATAGATAAATTATGTAAACATGTACTAGAGAAATATTTATATGATTACCTTACAAATACAAATTGTACGTTTTACTTCGTTACTTCGTGCCTCATTTCATTATTTATTTTTAAGAAAAAATAAATGCATTATTTACGCCGGTGAAAAAAAAAACTATGAACTATTACTAATCTTTTTTTTATTTAAAATAACTCGTAAAATAACAATCTTTAATTAGCACTCTAAAATGTGGAATTCTTAAGGCACCCGCCAATACTTGATCGGCAGAGTTTTTATTAAAAAATTTTCCACGTCATCTTTTTATGCATTACTCGTTCACTCACACACACGCACATTTTTCTCTACCTCTGCTGATCCATAGGAATGGCTAACAAAGTCGGAGTGTAAGAAATTAGTATTGTTTCTTTCGTTCTTTTACAATGAAAGACTATTATTTTTATTTAAATAAGATTTGGCTGTACGAACTAATCTTATTAATAGATATGCTTTCCAAAATTGGATTCATTTAATAATTTTATGTTCTCCGCAAGGATGGAAGACAAGCGGTAGAAATACAATATCGAATCATACGTTTATGAAAAATAGAAAATTAAAAATTATAAAATAATTTTCAAAACAGTAACACATTATGTAAACCTCGAATCTGTACAAGGAAATGTTAATAAAATTACTTATTATACACACAGATTCTCTTATAAATACATCTCAATGCAAACTTTATAAAAAAAAAAATATAAGGCTAAGTAGATGTAATACAGCCTAATTATCAGCGTTGAAAAAAAGTCAACGCACTTTTTTGTTGATTTTATATAAAAAATAGAAACGGCGAAATGAGGCTGTATTTGCGCATGTTTCTTAAAACATATTGTGTGCTATTTTTTACAGTTCATCCTTTCGTGGGGCATTGTCATCTTCATCTTCCTCAGCAGACTAAAATTAAAAAATAAAAATATATTGTAGTGATTGATTCAATATACATTAAAGTTAATATTTAAAGCTATCAAATAATGATAAATATAATTTTAATTAAATTGAACTTACTTCTTCTTCATCTCCACCATAAGTACCATCTGTATCAATGAATTTAGAAAGACCCTCAAGAGTCCTTTCGCCGTTGTATTGTACAAGCTGATTAAAAAAAAAAAGTATTAATATTAATTTCTGAATCTACAAAATGTCATATATTATAGAAAAGTGTAACTAACCTCATTGTTACCAGCTTTAATCAAATAAATAGTTGGGAAGCTGGAAATTTTAATGTCTTCTAGTTCATTGGCAGTAGCATCCATTTTAGCAACAACAACTTTCTCGTTGTCTTTGTATTTTTCACCAAGCTATAAAAAAATACAGTTTGTATTAATTTACTATAAAGATTAAATTATTTATCAAAAAATTTAATTTTGTATTTAGTATCAATCAAACTTACTTCATCATAAATAGGAGCAAGTTGTTTGCAATGACCACACCATGGAGCATAGAACTCAACAAGAACATTCTTGGACTTGTCATAAGCAACTTTTTCAAAGTTTTTGCCAACCAGAACCTTGACGGGCTTTTCATCCCAATCTTCAGGTATATCTTGGGTGAGCAGATGTTTGGAGAGTTTGCCTTCAAGAAACTCTGAGACAAATTGCTTAACAGTATCAGCGTTAATTTCGGTACTTTCAGGTTTGTATTTGGACATATCATCTTCAAGTTTTATGATACGCATTGACGGTATTTCTTCTTTCTCCATACCAAAGAATTCCAACATACGTTGATGATCAGGTTGGTCAGTGTCGATGGTAACAAATATGATCTAAAATAATTTAATATAAGAAAAAATTTAGTAAACAAAATTAAGAATTGATGTATCTAAAGATGAATTAATTTCCTATTACCTTTCCTTCAAATTCCTTGGCAACACTTTTAAGCTGTTCAGTGTATTGCTCAATATGACCATCTTTTTGACTGAAGAAGAGAAGAAGATGACTCTTGATTTCATTATTAAAGATTTTCTCAGCAGTTTTGTGATTAAATTCAACTATTAATGGCAGAGATTTAGTTTTCACGAATAATTTTAATTTGTCAGCAGTGTAGTCAGCATCAAAGACAGATTTTTCATCATCAAACTAAAAAAAAAGTAATTTTTATTATTTTTTCTAAAATAAAAAAATATTAAAATAAAAAATATTAAAGTACCTGCTTAAAGAGAATGATTTGTTCTCCTTCAACTCCATACTCTTTGAACACATCATCATTTTCACTGGCAAGAGCAAAGACTGAATCATCAATCTCACTAGCTACATCCAAGAATACTTTAGCTTTTTCAGTCGAGGTATCCTAAATAAAAGAAATTATTTTAGTACTAATAAAAATAAAGTACACAATGTACATTAATAATTCATAAATTTTGTAAAAATAATAGCTTACCTTGAAGAAACCAAAAATGACAACTTGATGCTTTTTGATGAGATCTTTAGCTACATCAACCGATGATAGTTCAATAGCAGGAGGTCCAGTTTTCTTCAAAAGCCAGTTAATGATCTTTTCAGAATCACGTCCACCATTGTAATCAACAAACTGAGGATCCTTACTCTTCCTGTAGAACTTCAGAGTTGGGTAACCACGTACACTATGTTTCTCAGCCAAGCTGGACTCAATAGTGGCATCAACTTTGGCAAGTTTGATTTCGGAACCATCTTTTTTCAATTGTTGGGCAGCCTTAGCATACTCTGGTGCCAAAGCTTTGCAATGTCCACACCAGGGAGCATCTAAAAATTAATCATTTGTCTTTTACTGACTAATTTTTATACTTTAAAAAATGTGTTTATCTTAGTATTAAAATCCTTGAATATAAATTTAAAAATGACAATTAAAATAATCATTCTTTCAACATGATTTATAAATTAATTCAAAAGTTTATAAAGTAAAAACAATTTAATGATTCATTATCATTTGTTTTAAACGTATAAAGACTTTGTCTATTTAATCTGAGTCATTTTTAAATTTTAATATTTAACGTTGTTTCAACCACAACAAAGCTATAACTAAAAAAAATATTTTTAGCCGCTTTATTGAGGATAATTTTGTCAAAGTTACTCATGCACTTATTTTTTACAATAAATATTCAGATCTACATAAACACCACGTCACCAGCTATCAAATAAAAAATTTAACAAAAAAAGAATAAAATAGGTGAGCTAATTGTATAGATCTCAAATGAAAACCTATTTTCAAACAATATATTCAACATTCTAGCAGCTGTTAAAGCAAGTGGTAACCTTCGCCATTAGCGTGCAAGTAAACACACGTATATTATGCACGAGACTCGAGAAACCGGAGTCTCGACCCATCCGTAAGGTTATCTGTAACGGTACTCAAGCAAAAAATAAAAAAAAAATAATTCAAATAAAAAAAAATTCAAATAACTATTCGGTCAAAATCAAGAAATCTTAATAAATTAAAAAAAAAAAAGATAAAAAAGTCTCATATTTTAAAACTCAAAAATAGTCGTGTATGGACTGCGAGAGGCAAAGGCAAAAATCCGCTGACGTGGATGATGTGACAGAGGGGGAGAGAGGGCATAGCGAGAGGGAAGTCTACAATCTGGAAAATCTAACCATCGTATAACCGAGAACAACCGGACCTGCTTGGTATACGTGTAGAGTCTGGAGAAGAACAGGTCGAAAGAAGCGAAAAGGAGAGAAGGAAAGATAATAGAAAAAAGAGAGAGAGAGAGAGAGAGATGGAGACAAAGGAGCAGAGAGCGCAACAGGGCAGACGTATGTAATATTGGAGAGGGAGGGACTGGAGTAAAAAGACACGTTATAAATTTTAGAATACCAAAAAAAATACACCAAGATCATCTACAGGAAGAAAACAAAAGCAAGGTAAGTAACCGGAAAACAACAAACAGCCGGTTCCTTTTATACGTTATACTCCAAAAACTCAAAAAACGGAGTCGATACAAATATACGTGTGTATGTAGATACGTAAAAAGGTACTTACAGAACTCAAAGAGAATGTATTCATGGGCAGCTAGGACTTCCTCGTAGTTATCCTTGGTGATGACGAGTACCTCCTCGTCAAGTTGTACTTCAGCTCGGGCTAAGCCGAGGATGAGAAGGAAGAAAGCGGCTGTCGACGTAAACGACTTCATGCTTGACTTTCTCGCGGACAAATGGCCGATGAGTGAGCCGCGTACCAAGCGTATAAGAGTTTGCTCTCTCTCTGGAGTGTGTTGCGGAGTCTCTTCTGGTGAAAAAGAGAGGGCTCTTCCTCCGGCTGTTTATAGCGGTAGTATAGTAGAGAGAGGGGAAATAATACCGTGTCGTTTTAGTTTCTCTTTCTTTCTCTTTTTCTTTTCCTCTTCCTATCTCTGTTTTAGTTGCTGCTATATGGAAAGATGCGCTGCTTTTTCTATTGCTGCCGCTGTTGTTTCTTTCCTCTTTGGTTATAGAAAAAGAGAGAGGAGGGACAAAATACACTTTCTGTTATGTGGGTGTGGGGGAGATGCATGCACTATAGGCGCAGCCGGCACGTAAACGTATGCTTGTTAGATTAGAAATTGCGGAGTTATTGAAAGTGGGAGTGAGATAGACTGATCTGTTATAGTGGTTAGGATGACGGTTGGCTATGACTGTCACGTGACGCAAAGTATTACCCCCCCGTTTACCTTCAAGTTGAGCTTTACAAAGCTTTTTGGGGTTGATGACGATTGAATACGTGCTTGGATAAAAAGCTTTTGATGCTTCTTGTCCTTTTTGAAGAGGGAAAATTTTTTTTATGTGAGGGTGTGATTATTGAAATAAATTAAGGAATTTTAAGAATGAGGATTGTTTTATTTATGATTTATGAACATGTAAAATAAGAAGTGGAATTGTTATTGTTAATATGTGTTGGTATGATTAAAATCACGTTTACAGGATGTTTAATATTTGAAGTTTAAAGTATATGTAAACGCAATAAAAAATTTGTAAATCATTGAGGATAATAATTATATTCAACAAATCTAAAAAAGAAAAGTTAAACAATTGATAAAAAAAAAAAAAATGAATTTTGATAAGCTCTGATAAAGAAAATTGTAATTTTACTTAACTGTCATTTTGTATAATAATTTGTATTTTTGTATTTTATTATATCATAGATAATTGAAAAATTAATATAAGTATGCATAATTATAATTAACAATGTAATAATTAATTGTTAGCAATTTATTGTACTCGTAACTGTTAAATTAATTAGAACACATAAGTAAACTATTACGATAAGGTAACAAGTCATTTTATTTAATACGTATGGTCATTTCTTTTTTTTTTTTTTTATTAACAGGTCAGCATGTAAATTAGAAATTAACACTTCTACAACGTTCATAAAAAAAATTTATTTAAAAAATCTACAATTAAGTATAGATACTTGAAAACAATTATTTTTGCAACCTTCATTTATAATTTAAAATAATAAAAAATTTTATTTTAAAAATCTTTAAAATTATAAAAAATTTAGGATTTAATGTAAAGAATCTGGTAATCTGACGGTCATTAAACAAAATCCATGCCGGGTAAAAGATAGATAAGAACAAAAAAAGAGAGAGGGAACGTATGTATATACGTATCTACCGGTGTGTTGTAGTCGTCATCGCGGGTCTCGAGACAAACTCTAAACGTAGCGTGGCATATTACAAGAGAAGAGTCAGCGCTGGCGTGTTGTGCTGCCATTGGTCGGTTTGTTCGTTCCGGTAAAAAAAAAAAAAAAAATAAACGAAATATTCGTTCATGCAAGCGTTGCGATTTTTCGCGGCTTTCAAATATTTGAAACGTTGAACTGTTTTAATTACACATTTTTAAAAGTATATTATGTACACGTGTATGTTGTTTGATTTGTTGGTTTTTATACTTACGTGTATGTAATAGGATATGGATATGAATTTTCTTTTTTTTTTTTTAATTATGTTGTATTTGTAAGAATTGTTGCAATGAGTAGATTGATGGGAAATTGTTTTTATATCATTATTTGAGAAATCTAGTACTCAATCGATCAAAAATAGTAATTGATCTATTTCTTATTATTTCGAATTATTAACTTACGATAGAAAAAAGCTAATTAATTTTTTCAAACTAGATATCGAAGAAATAATTATAGTTAACTATAATAGATCCAAATATAACGAAATCAAAAAATAAAGACATTAAAATTCATTTATTAAGAAAAACATATCACCTTTTTTTCAATTAATTTGAAAAAATATAATGAACATTTTCTAATGTTGATTCAACAACTTACGCACAAATGTTGTAATTTACCTTAGCTCATAAATTTGTTCTCTAACGTTAAATATAGATGTTTACCAGTTACTATATTGATAACTAAGCCTTTTTTCATCAATTTTTTTTCTCTATTTTTTTTTATATAATAAAAAAATAATATTTTCAATTAAATTAAAAATTTACATACTCGTAACACAAGGTCATCTAAAATCAACAGAAAATCAAATTTAACATATATATTTCAGGTACCTCTCATCAATAACATCCCACAAGTATCAATCATCAAAATAACTACATATTATCATTATCATCAAAAGCTCAATAAGCTTCCAAAAAAAGCACAACACAAACCTCAACATAAAATTTCATAAGCTGCATAAAGAAAATCGAAATTACATAAGTTATTCACAAAATTATACACATATTTTCCTAGTATACTCTAAACTAGATAGTCCGAGAATAAACACGAAATTCATCTTTTGCTCTCTCTCTCTCTTTATCTCTCTCGCTCAAAGTTTAAAATTGCAACGAGGCGCACCAAGCGCATATACTTTCTGCAAGCTCTCTGCAAGCTCTTTCTTTCGTCGCTTATTATACGATATGTATCAGTAGCTGAGCTTTTGAAGCTTTGAGATTTATAACTAAGCAGTATACTACTGTAGTTCTTCTACTTGTAATATTGAAGAGAGTTAAAGTTACGTGTTTGTATGATTAAAGATTAAATTTGATGTTTGTAATTGCATTATTGATCGTATAAAAATAAAGTTGAGGCTTTGAGATGCGGTATAGTAAATTGTAGCAGCTGACCAAGATCGGACCTTGACTTATGCTTGGGGCCAAGGCCAGTGACGTAGATAAAAGGTAAACGTCTTCTTTTGATATGTATACACTTTATTCATCTCTGCTACTTACATTTGTTATGAAAAAAAAATAATTGTTAATTATTGTATTGTAATCCAGTAATAAAACTCGTAATACAATGTTTCGTTGATTAGTTTTTTATATTATATAGCTACATAGTATTTTTAATTCATCAATCAACAGATAATAATTATAATGACAGCACATAAAGTAACTTCAGAAATATTATGTGAAAAGGATGTGGATACCAGCGAGATACCAAGGAAAGGCAGTCGTAAGTATAGACAATTAAATAATTGCTAGTTTATATTATACGGATTCAATGACATACAAAAGCGTGTCCGTCAAGAAAAAAGACAATAATTTTTATTTTTTTTTCTTCTTTTTTTTTGCAGACAGTATATCAACATTCGTTTTCAAATATCCACCATATATGAAAAAAAATCAACAGAATGATAAAGAAAAATTTCAAGTTGACGAAGATGGTGATTTGATTTTGGAACGTAATGAAAAAGCTCGTATTTTAATAGGTGAGTTTTTGTGTTTAATTTAATAGCCAACTGGCAAATGATCAAACTCGTGTTTCAGTTTTTGACTCGTATACAACCTTGAGAAAAAGCTTGTAAATTGTATTGTAGAGAAAAATATTAGGAAAATAAAATTGATTGATGTTTAATTTTTATTTTGGTACTATTTTTGTTTTTGATTTTTAATGTTATATTAAAAAATAATTTAATTTTATAGAGCATAGTAATGCTACAGAATTGAAGTTGGTTGGTTTGCAAATTTGGCGTGGAGCGTTACTACTTGCAGATTACATTTTGTCTCATCCGGAAATATTTCAAGATAAGACAATCCTTGAATTGGGTTCTGGTGTTGGATTTGACAGTATTATAGCTAGTATGTTAGCTAAAGAAGTTATTTGTACAGGTAAATCAAATTAATGTTTTTTGTTTTATTATTTAAAAAATAAAATATGTATGAAGGTATAATTATTTATTAATAAATTAATAATTTCAGATGTTAATATTGGTGGAATACTTAAACTTATAGAAAAAAATTTTCAAAGAAATAAGGAGTTAGTCAAATCAAGCGTTTGCATAACAGAATTAAATTTTCTCGATCAATTATGGAATCCCATACTAAAGAGAAAAGTTGGAAATGTTAACGTTATTATGGCAGCTGATGGTAATAGTTTTAATAAATTTAAGAAAAAAATTAAACTTCGATACATATATTTTTTTTTTTTTTGGATGACACAAATAAAATTTTTCAAATATAATTTCATCTTTGCATTTCTCTTGCAGTAATATACGATGATAAGATAACAGAAGGTTTTGTCAAGACTTTATCAAAACTGCTTAATTCAACGACAAGTGGCTGTGAAGTTTACGTGGCTTTGGAAAAACGTTACGTATTTACAATAGCGGATTTGGATTCCGTGGCGCCGATGTACGAAGAATTTTTACGATGTATTGCTAGACTTAAACTCGATTGGACTATTAATGAAATAAAACTTGACTTTCCACAATTTTTTGAGTATGATAGGCTTAGACAAATGATTTTAATGAAAATACAAAAGAATAGGTCGTAATGATTCCAAAAATTATGTTAATTATTTAAGAGTATTCATAGATGAGAAAAGCTGAGAATGAAAGAGAGAGAGTTATTAAAGTATTTTTAGATAGTTTAATTTCGAATTGCTTGCTACTACGTGGCATTTGTTACGATTTTGTTTTTTTTTTTTTTTCATTATTTGTACAGTTACATTTTATGTAATAATAAAAAATTAAAATTTTGATAAAAAAAGTTTTTTATCTCTTTTTTTATTTAATTTAATTTTATTGATTATTTTTCAAAACCTTTTCATCATTCTATCTAAATAACAAAATAGTAAGAAATTTTACCTCGTTTCAAAATTGAATTTTGTTCGCGTAAAAGTAATACTTAGAGACTTGACACGATAGTGCATAAAGATAATAATTAAATAATATTTATTAACGATTGAAATTGAAGGTTACTTTTACACAAGGAAACAATTTTTAAAAAATGTTTAAAAAAATTTAACAAATTCACTGTTTAAAAATTATTAAAAATTATTTTTTTCTCAATGTAATGATAAAATTTGTCTTCTACATTCTTAATAATTTGCTGAATTATATATTGCGACATAGATGACCTAAAATATAAAATGATAATTTTTTTTTGCTCGAGTATACGGTATCAAATCAGAGAACGCAAAAGTTGATAGATAATAAATGTTTAGCTGGCGAAAACTGAATGAATAAGTTGCATCGCACCTGTTCGAGGCAACTTTATTAAAAATTTATCTATATAAGCAAATAGGTTTTTTATAATAAATCAAGAATAAAAATTAAAATTGTTCCTATATTTATTATAAAGTTCTACAAAATTATTCTAGTGCAAGCACATATTGCTCAAAGTCTTATTTAACTAAAATTCATAAATTCGTGCGAATTACGGTGCATTAGTATAAAGAAACTTTTTAGCAAATAGTTTCAATTTTCATTTTAAGCAAATCATTTAATTTAAAGCTATTATACGTGATTATAGATTATTAAAATTTGGTTCATTTCAATGTAATAACATAATGTATAAACAATAGTAACAAGTATAAGTAAATATGCTTTGTATATTCACAGATTTTATTGAAAATTTCTTTTTTAACTATATACATCTTAATGTAAACAGTAATAGTAATGGACAATTATGTCACAGTTGCCAAAAGAATTAGCTTTATATATAGTTGTTAAATCATTCTTGCTCACACTATGTCAATCATTTTCAATATAAACAACAAGAAAATTAAATTCATGTATGCAATATTAATCGCAAAAAAGCCAGCTCTGATGCTGTGTCATGTATACTTACAAATAATTATAATAATAATAAAGTTAACTATAAAAAAAAAATGAAAATAATATTCTTATATGCGCTTTGCACATTGATTTAAGAATATATAGACGAAATGTTCTTTCATGCAACATACAAAAAAAATGCGAACTATGCACATGTTTCTTAAGACAACTGCGGGCAAAATGATTGCAAGATATACGCACCGATTATTGTTAATAATTAGATTTATAAACGACTTTCCCTTGCAGTAATGAGGGATGTTAACAAAATATCCAAGAGACGAATTTAGAGGACTTGACGGCTAACTACAATTTTAATTGTGAATCCATTAAAAGTACATTAACGAAGAAAAAAAAATTAATAAGAAATACATTAATATTGTAAGCCTATCGTTATATTTTACAATGAGATTATTTCTTCATTAGCTGGAAAACAATTAAGTCACTGTTACAATTCACAACTTTTATTATCGGTCAGCACGCCGTTATTTATTACGAAACGTTCTTGGATTCATTTTGTAAAGGCACTTTTGCTCTACGAATTCACTCTAATACCCAAATTAAGTGTTCAGCATCTACAATCCATATATGAATTCTTTTTATACTAATAAACGTATACGTATACATAAATCAAAACATTTTTTTTGGATTCTTTTATCCGATTGGCATTACTTATTTCTAAACAGACATATATTTTTTGCAAAAATTGTCTACTTTAAACACGTGATTAATAATAATTAATCGTTGGTCAATCTCATTCAAATGATTTTCAATGTTTTTAATTAATCCAACTAGTAAATAAAATGTTTAAGTCAACCACATATTTGGATTTTTTTTAAATTGATTTAAATAAAACAAATTTATTTATAACAAAAAGTTTATTTGCTTTTTTGACAGTCCTTCAAATGTATTATTAGCAATCAAAGTACTAGTTGCGCTAATGTTATTTTCATAGCCAAACTAGTATTTAAGTGTTGACTAGAGTAAAGTAAAAGCATTTAGTTACTTATGGTAAATATTAGTCTTAATTTTGAATTAAAAAAAAAAATTAGAATTCGATTTGGCAAAAGGCCAAATGTTTTAAATGTTTTATGGAATGATTTAAATCTAAAAGCTTTATTATTAAATTAGCAAAAAATATGAATATCTATAAGCAAGAACTTCAAAACATTTTACCAAAAATTTTATGCAAATAAAAAAGATTTAATAGGAGTTTATATATAATAGCAACGAACACTTTGTGTTGATTTAAACATTATTATAGAAATCGACATTTTATTACCAATATAATTTTCCGTAATTATATTGTTTGCAACAAATACTGTACAAAAAAAAAACGATGGTATACACAAATTTTAATAAGGGATATTTGTCCTAAGTCTGTTTCAATGACTCACGTATCACACATATTTAATCAATCATTAAATTCGTACTTTCATAAACTGATGAAAATAAGAAAATTCATAAGGAATAAATAAAAATAAAAATAGAAGTTTTATAATATTTCAGAAAAAATAAATCTTTCATTTTTTTTTATATTGAAAAAGTAAATATCCAAAATTTATCTTACATACAAAATTGTCTATTTTTAAAATAAAATAACAACAGGTGTAAGATTTTGAAATTAAGAAAAATTTGTTGAAATAAATATTTTGTAAATCAATTTTGAACATTAAAATGTATAATTAATGGTGATTATGTAAACAAGTTTTCATCACTTCAAAGTAAAACTTTTAAAGAAAAAGCATGCATACACAATCTTTGTTACATCAAAGTGTTGTGATAAGTAATGATTATTGTATAAATTATCATACTTTGGTAACATTCAATCTTGTTCATTCAATCATCAACAAAAAAAGCCATATTCACAGTCGTCATTGAACCAGTTCAATAAAATGGACTTCTTATTTGATATAATACCGTTGCTAAATTACGGATTCAGCACACCGCGCTATTTTGAGTGGTTTTCTGATTAGTATTAGCACTGACCGGCACTGAGTCTAATACTAATTTACGTTTGTGAAACTCAGTATTATTACTTTCACTGCTATTAGCTACTGATTTTCGCCTCAATGGAGCAGAAGACGAACTTCCATTGCTTGCTTTTTCTTCCAAAACAATGGAATTTGTACTCTTACGTCTCGTCGACAGTAATTCACCATTTACTTGATTATCTTTTGCATGACTATTAACCTTTGATGTCATAATACCAGGCTGTTTCATTCCATTTACGTTAGTACCAGGTGGTGAACCCATTGGCAGTGTAGTCTTTCGTCTCGCAGTCGAGTTTGTCAGTTCATGATGATTGAAATTGACCTTACTAGCTTGACTATTGCTTGCTGTTTATAAATATTTTCATTAGTTAAGTTCTCATTAAAAAAATAACAAGTAAAAAATATAAGCTTACTGAATTTGACAGTATCCATAGAATTATGACTCCCATTGGTGATCCACCGTTCTACCTGAGCTGCATGTGATTTTTGCAACACTTTACGAGCATCACCATTTTCACCTTCAACTTTTATCAAATCTTGTAACTTTTGAATAGTTTGATATAAGATGACAGGACTTATAAGGCCAAAGTCAAAGAGATTGCACATGTGCAAGACAAAATTGCGATAGAGATTCTTCATAAGAAGCTCCTTGCCTTTTACTTCAAGAAACATTTGGCATGCTAATGGTATTTGACAATCACCAACATAGCCATGTTTCATAACATGAAGATTCCACATTTTCATAAGTTCTTTTTCGCCTTCGTTTACATCCGTAAAATCATCGATCATCATCATAGTTTTTGTCTGCAACCACTTTGGATCATTTTCGCCTTCTGAATCGGCATCTAATTCTTTCGGATAAATTGGCAGACAAGTAACTGTGTGATGATATAATCTGTAAAAAATTAGTTTAATTAAATAAATTTTATAAAAAGAAAATTTTTTCAATTTTTCAATCATAAATTTTTATTAATTTTACGTCAGATAAAATAATTTACCTGTTGTGACCAGTTATGTAAGGCCGTGAATTTTCAAACTCATTTTCGTCAAGTTCTAAAAATTCTGAAAGACTTGGCTTTGGTCTTTTAGGTCGACATACTACAATATTTGTAACGCTAGTTCGTCTTGTAGGTCCTGTTCTAGAGTATGTAACATTTGATGGTTGTGAGATCAATTCATGTGGACTACCTGCATATGAACCATCATAGCATTCATTTATAGCCACATCTATTCGAGCGCCTTGCGATATCGGCTAAAAATTTAATCATGAACATTTATGAAATAATTATAATTTAATGATTTTAAAAATAATCAATAAGTAAATAATAAAATTATGTATTACTTACAACATAAGTAAACGTAAATCTTGAATGACATAACTTTAGATGCTTTAATAATGAATAAAGTCGACCACAATCAAGTGAACACCAAGGACAATGTAAATCTTCACATGCCTCTGTTTGTTGCCGACTGTTATTGTTATAAAGAAATTGATAAACAATTTGTTGTTTATTCTTAGAGACGTCAGTTTTATCTAGACTGCTAACTGACATTTTTGAAGGTGTAAGTGGACTAGGTGTAGGCAGTGCAGTATTATTATTAGTAGTAGTGGTATTATTATTGTGATTAGTCGTGCACCTTTCTAAGCCATCTGAAAAAAGATAAATTTTAATTAAAGTTGTATAAAAATGCGCTAATTTAGTACCAAAGTTTTTTAAAAAGTTAATCATTTTTTAGAATATAAGATAATTCTAAAGAAAATTTAAAAAAGACATAAAAGAAAAACATATGTTAGAAATATAATAGAAATAATATAATTACTATTTCCAGGTCGATTTTCTTTGTTGTCAACGCTTGGCATTGGATTGCCAGATGGTGGCCTTTCTATAAATCCATTACTAGCCTCGCTAGTCCAATTGAGCCGAAATTTGAGCGAGGGTCCACGACTAAAGACATCGAAGGATCCGCAGTCTTTGATTTCAGAAAGCATTTCCCATGAGCTATGCTTCTTAGGACTAGATCTCGTATTCGTCTGAACTTCTTGTAAGCTAAGTTCGTATTCTCCGTCAGTAAGTAGACAACGGTTATGCTTGTCATAGACGACCAGCTCCGATCCATATAATTTGACCTCTTCGCCTCCGTTAGTTTTTATGGCAGTGCCGTTGGTTGATTTGCGTCGCTTTTGCGCTGGTTCTATAATAAAATTTTACATCTAATTTTTTAAAAGTCCAGACTAATTTTTTAAACCTATATACTCTTATTAATATTTTTAAAGAATGTTGAAAAAACGTAAAAAATTATTTGTTTACCTTCTACATCACAGTTTTGTATAAGGCATCCATTATTGGACGTGCAATAGACCCTTAATAATAGCATATACGTTTTTGCTACGTGACCGTTATTTAAACTAAAAGATTCATTAGGTATTGAGATTGTAGGTGCTCTCGGAGGTAGTTGATTATCAGAAGGATTTATAGGAACCTCACTCGTACCCATAGAAACCTAGAAATTATAAAATTTTCATAAAATTAGTTGTCAATATACAATTAATTAATTAACTGTTAGCACAAAAAAATAATAAAAGATAACAAACCTGCATAATTGGCGAGCTAACGTCTTTACGTTTTTTGTGACAAATTTTCAACAAAAATGTTTCAACTTTAACCCGATCTTGTGTAACTTCAACTGAAAACGAAATAAAACGTTTTAATAAAATATTTAAAAATCAAATTCTAAATTATTTACGTCGTGAGCAAGGTATTAATACTTACGTTGTTTATCATAAAATCCTAAGAACGTTAGAGTCATGTATCCGCGTAAAGTTGAATTTTGTTCCTGCTCATTTTTGGCCATTAATTTTTCGAGAATCGAATTTATACGAAATCCTCGGCGGGATTTGTGACTTCGAGACATGCGCTGCCTCATATATGTTAAGTTTCGATATAAAAATATTGGCTGAAACAGAATAAAAAAATTGATAAAAAAAAAAATGAATTTAGCGAACGTTTTATAATTGTAATGAAAATGAAATGATTGCATAGAACAAAATTATAAGAAAAAAAATTATTGAAACTAAAACGAAAAATTTTCACCTACCGTAAACAATAAAATTTTATTCGAAAATAATCCAGAACTTAATAAAAACCATAAAAAAAGCAGATGAAAACATTTCGAGAAAATATAATAAATTCAAACGCACGAAAAAAATAATGAAAACGAATAAAAAATCAATAATGGGGTATGAATAATAAAAAATATTGAGGTGTATAGCGTTTAAAAATCATAAACAATTTTATAATTGATGCCATTTTTTTTTTAAAAGTGGTTAACGTTCAGATTTTGAATTGCAATTAAAAATTAAGAAGAATGATAAATAGATTATATTTGATGTATAGTGTTACTCACCGACATTTGATTTCGAGTTCGCAGAAACCGATATATTTGAGTTGGTTCTGAAACAAAAAAAAAAATATACATATAAATTAAAATAAAATAATTAAAATAAAATTACTATCTTACGAATTGATCATCAATCATCAACTCAGCCTTATAATTATTCTTATTGAAAAAAATTTTTCAAGTACGACTTACAGCCACTAGATGGCAAACACGGACCAGTAAACCCGCAAGAAAGTTGAAAAGGTAAATGTAGAAAAGACTGGGACTTAAAATCATTAATTGATCCTTCTGGGATTCAGAACGGGAGATGATGACTGGGATTAGCTCGTGTTTTTTTTATACGAGATGTCTGCGCACTCGACCTCTTGTTACGCTTATGGCAGACTATGATCCTCTGATCCCGTTTATTATTTTTTTCATTATTATAATTATTGAGAATCAATCAATGAAAACTTTATTAGACTAAATTGAGTTAGAATTATTTTGATATAAAATGAGCAACTACCTGTATTACAAATAGACTTTTACGTGACGGTAAATGTGTTTTTACAATATTTTTACTCAAAATGTGTATTTAAAAAATGTATGTATGTACGTAAATACAAAATGTTAAATTTTAGAACTTGAGTAAAGATACTCTGACTGGCACAATATTAATAGATGTTCAGTTACCTTATTAAATTAATAAAACTAAGTAAAAATTGAAGTTAGTGTAATATGAACATAAAATAATTGATCTGTCAATAAATTTTCATCAACATTACATAAAGTTATCGTTTTATTTCTATAAAAAAAATTCTCATGAAGCACTGATGATGTAAGCAACAAAAAGACGAAAGAATCATTACAGCATAAATCAATTATGTACAATTTTTTGTTGTTGCAATCATTGGTTGATTAATAATTGCAATACCAAATAATTAAAAATAATATGCAAAAATATAATAAAATACCTTATTAAATATTTTTTTATCTCGTTTAATATTTCACGTACTAAAATATTCAGACGCAAATGTAGCGTATACGTGAAGGAAAAAAAATGATCGAAAAAAAATGGTCGACAGACGGGTATATAAGTAAAAATGCAACGGTCACACTTGAAGGAACGCCATTAATACTCGGTAGAAGGGTGTTTTTATCGTTTTAAATTAGGCGTTTTAATAAAAATATATTAACTTATGCTTATTATAACGTATTACTAATACTTATTATAAATATTATAATAAGCGTATTGGATATCTTTTCATTATTCATTTAATTTTTTGTGCATGTGCGGAATGCATATATGTCTTTCGAAATGTGTGTATAATACAAATATTAATGATCGAAAAAAATATTCTTTTAAATTTTATATCGTTAAAAGTGCGATATAATAAAATATTAAATGAAATAAATTTAATTTTTAAAAGGAACAAAAGATTGAAATAGAGCAAACGCATGAATTATAAGTTTGCTCTTTTTCGTTGAATTAAGTTATACCAATTTGAAAATAAAATGATTTTCTCCGAAATTAAATTTATTACTTGTTATACTTATAGCTTTCAATTACGTCTTTATTAAAAAGGGTTGCTGTTAACGAGAATGCTTTTAGATAATTTTCGTTTATGCGTTATCATTTGACTTTTCAATCATTAAACGTAACAAACTTTACGTTGTCTTTATTCTTTTTGATAATAAATTTTTGCATTTTCTTGTTTAATGTTTAACTTTGTTTATTAACAAAAGTAGTGTCAGTAAGGTTATTTATCATAGTTACAAACAGTATTGAATAATTCCGGAAATCTGAGTTATATTTTGTAATTACAACAGTTTGTCAATCAATAAATAAATTTACGTTCGATCTTATAACTTGTAAGTTTTATTTAACGTTATAAGCTTTTAAATAATCTATTCGCGAATACACTACGAAAAAAAGCAAGGTAAAAATACCTACATGAAAATATATCTTTTTTTTTAACAAACCAAGTTATCTTACTGCAACTTCTCGAAACAAAAACGAGTTAAAAATTTTCCACCATAAAAAAAAAGAAAAAAAATGCATTGTGTCTTGTGTTTCAAGCGATCATTCTTCAAAGGCAGTCATTCCAAACCAAACACACATACCTACATATATATTCATACACACAAACGACACGATATACAACATATACGACCATTTGCATTCCGTCAAGAAATATGGGCCTTCCTCCAAGATAACATTCTTATATATAGTTGATGTCTCGACTGCAATACAAAACTCGAAAGAAGTAAGTAAGGGGGAGGAGAAGAATGGCAACCTGCGCTGAAGTTATTATACACATCGACTTTACTTCATAGATGAACCTAAATGCAACTAAAATAAGCTCATATAAACATATGCAAACGTTTGCTCTTTGATATAGAAAAAAAAAATGAGACTTTGCTCCGAAATACGATATAGCGTAAAAGAAAAAAGGAGTGTGTGCTCCGCGGAGTGAGCCCGCGCAAAAATGCAAAAGGGGGTCTTGTATCCGGTATAGAAAAAAAAAAAAAAGCGAGCGCGAAATATATATAGGGAACGGGTTATAAGTACAAAGAAATGTCACGTCTTAGATAATTCAGGAAATTATTTGATAAATGAAAAACAGGGTTGGAAAATTAGTGTGATAAAGAGGAGAGACTATAAATAAAATCTATACCTACTGCCAGCGCGTCTTTCCCGCTCGTATTTCGCGGCCAGGTTATGTTAGTGGCCTGCTCTTTATCGTATTACACTCCCGCGCTCTCTTATATTATTGCATAGGTATATTCCCCCCTAGGAGTCTAGACTCCATCATCTTCGTCGGCTTCAGGCCCCAAGATGTTAAAAATCAAAGAAAAAAAAACTAAGTAAACGTATGATTACTCACTTTCAAAGGCCTGAAGGAAGAGCTCGTGGTCAGCTTGCATCTGGTCCATCCTGACCTGAGGTTGGGCGTGAACCGGTTGCAACTGTTGTTGTTGTTGTTGTTGTTGTTGTTGTTGCTGACGCTGCAATCCTGAAGCAGCGTTAGACTCCAGCTCCTTGTCTCTTTTCTTTGGCGGCATTTTATTTATTCTCCGGTCGATCAAATATCAGTCGGTCAGTCCTCGTATATTATAGCTTGCAGACTGCCCTTGGAAGCGTTATAGGATACCCGTTGACGCTTATCCTTCAACGTCCTCCTCAGGAGGGATGATGAGAGAAAGAGAGGCGAAGTTTTGCTTCTCTTCAATGAACAACGGCAGCAATAAGCAGTAGCAGCAAGTGGAGAAAGAAAGAGAAAGAAAAGAGGAGGATAAGAAAAAAGAATGAAAGAGCACACACAAGTGAAGCGAAAAACTTAGCGCTGCTGCTCTTCTCTTGAGACTGGCACGCGGTAGTAACAGCGGCACCGCAGACAACCCGATGTGAATATATATATATATATAGATATATGCACGTATTTAGCTGCTTGATGCGTTTGTAGTAGAGGAAGTGGCGGTGGTAATCCGGAGCAATGATGATGATGATAAGCTGGCGGCTTCACTCATAACATAACCCCCCCGCCGCCAGCGCGCGGGATATATTCTTGATTTTGTTACAAGGAGGCCAGGATTACTTGCTTTATAGCTTACTCGCTATAGTTGCTGTTTTGGAGCTTCTGCACAAACAGATCCTGCTGCCGATGTTGCTGCTGCTGCTGTTGCTACTGCATATATGTATATCTACAAGACGCGGACGCGCGCGGCAGCAGCAGTCGTTCGTGCTCTCTTGAAGAGCCACTGAACTAAGTATATACGAACTTCGCACACAAATACACACACTATCCTATTATATTTTAGATTGGAGCAGTTGAGCTAAACGATGCCGGAGCATAAGGCCGGAGTCGAACGACGCTTCTTTTCTTCTCTTTCTTTTTTTCTTATTGATATGTAGGAGAAGTTTGATACTTTGTTACACTTTTTGTCCTTCTTCCTTAACTGGCAAAATACTATAGCACAGTCTATACCTCTCACTTTCTAGCCAACTGCGTTTCTCTCCCTTTCGTGTTCTTTTCACTCTTTCTTTCTTTTTCTTTTTTTAATTGTGTATAACGTCAATGAATAAGCGCGCCAATTTGAATGTCTGATCTCTTTATTATCTATACTTTTTTACCTCATAGTGGATTCGATTTTAATCAAAACAAATTTTTTTAATTATAAATTCCATTACTAAAAACACGTTATAGAAATATTAAGAGTAAAAAAAAAATAAAAATTATAATCGAAAACTAATATTGCAATACCTATATTTTCAAGAAAAAAAAAATCGCATAGTTATTCTAGAACAAATAATTTGATTTGTAATTTTTTTATAGCCTTTTTAACACATTTCATAAATGTATTTCAGCTACTGGGCTTAGGACTCTTATTAGTAATTCAGAACGTTAAACACCGAGAATCGAACTCACGACCTTTAGATTGCGAAACTTACGCTTCAACGACTGAACTACATTGGAATCTTGTTATTTCATATTAATTTATCCTTTATTAATTGATTCTATTTTTTTTTTTTTTGCAATTTAACAATTTATTTAGTTTAGTTGGGCTAATGAATTGATTTAAATTTTTTAATTTAAAATTAATTTAAAGTCTCTTTTATTAGATAATGAAGAAAGTTACTTTTTTTTGTTCTCAAATGCAAATGCAACGCTACTTTCGGTAAAGGATTGAACTAATAAAACAACGGCGGCATAATTTGGCAAACGCCATTTTTTATAGAACAACCAATAATATTAAAGCCCGCGAATAATGTCAAAATATTAGAATTATTTAAAAAAAATTTTGATTATCAGAGCAAAGATTTTAATTCAAATAAAATTAAATTGTTTCATTTTATAATTTTGATCATAGTGTTAAGCAATTTTGAAAATTACTATTGTCTTACACGGTTTTAAAAGTTACTACTAGATAAATTAATTATAAATAAATAACATAATTTAAACAGATAAAAATAAAGTTTACCCCATGATAAAAAATGTTTAAATTTAAAATAATTTAAAAAAAAAACAAAAATCAATATAATTATGAAGTTTTTTATTCAATCAATTTTTCTATTTTTCCACATTTCAACGCTTCATACATATTTTCCAATATATTAAGCGTAAGCGTATACCTATATTTCATATTATTACCTGTACACGCTTAACAACGCTTCCTGCTGGAGTGAAAGACGTGCTTTTTTCCTTTTTCCTCGATATATCCTTTTCCTTAGCGTTAGCATAGAGTAAGAGAGAAAGCGTTGCATCTATTACCTATCCAACGCCTATATCTGTCTATATATACCCATACCTATATATGCATTTAGAGTCAGAAATGTCAGAATATCATTCGGTCGTTTAGCTGGCTTGTGTTTAGAAGCAGTCATCTCTTCTTCTCTTCATCTCTTTTGATTATATTGCATTGCTATACTTATTAGGAGAAGACCATCGACGTTGCTTTCGTTATTCATTCGACAAGGCGCCCCCGACAACGACGACGACGACTATCTAACGAACGAACACACGCTCAGTTGCACACGCACACCATTTGAGGTGGTGGATGGAAAAAAGAGAACGGTTCTCTATCTATCTCTCCTCATATATATTTACAACGTGAAGGCGAGGGAAGAAAGATATACATATATATATATATATATATAGGTATATATAGGCAGTGTAGAAGAGAGAGGAGAAAGGTAAAACTTTGCAAGTCAGTGTGTTTCGATTGATAGGTTTTATAGACGCTTCTAAACAACCAAGCAACAACAACAACATTGGATGCAGATAGTGGATAATATAGTTTATTAGTATCAGTGTCACGATTATTGAACATTACGTGTTGCTTAAGTTTTTTTAGTTATATTCTGTGTGTGTGTCGTGTCTGTGTGGTGTAATAGCACAAAACAGCAGCTGTGGAGACATTTAAAAATGGATGTTGGTAAGTTGACGACGCTTTGTTTTTTTTTTTTTTTCTTGATTTTAACTATTATTTTTATTTATGTTTATCAATTTTTGAAAGAAGGATACAGTCTGTTTTTGTTATGTTATGAAGATATTTTTGTTTGTATTGTTTTGCTATGACTTAACCTACTTATTCAGCTTTAATTTTTTGAGAATTTACGTTTGTAGTTGTTGATATTTACATTGCGTATTGATTTTCAAACGTGTTTTTTAATTTTTAATAATATTTGGAAATAAGTAATAAAGATGTCTTTATAAAAAAAAGCAGACTTTGTCCTGTTGCATGTTGGCCAAAACAAAGAATTAGAGAATGCCAAAATGGAGTTTTTGATTATCATGTTGCTATTTTTACAGAAACGGCAAAAAACGATGCCAATGGCTATTGTTGTAACTCACCCACGTCTACAGAACTTTTGTCAAACACAAATTTAGTCCAGGGTTCAAATGACAAAACTGATAATGAAAATGCTGCTGCGAATAAAGAAGAAAATAGTGTTACAGGTGCAACCAAAGAAGATTCAGGTGAAAAAATAGATTTCAAAGTGATTTTCAATAAAAAGAAAATTGACATTACTTTTGCACTTGATGGCACTGTTGCTGATTTAAAAAGTCACCTGCAAAACATTATAAATGTACCAAAGTCGATGCAAAAAATTATGATTAAAGGATTAGCCAAAGATGATCAGACTCTCAGAAGTTTAGGTGTAACAAATGGTAAGAAAACAAATTTGAATTTAAATTTTTGCAAAAATAAAACTGACAATTATATCTGTATAATTTTTTAATGTATTATTAGGTGCTAAAATAATGATTGTTGGATCAAAATTGGATGACGTTCTTGCTGTCTCCATTCCATCAAGACAAGAAGTAGCCGAAGAATCTGCATCAGCTGTTAGTAAAGAACCATTATCACAACAAAAACTACACCGTAAAATTTTAGATAAAGGTATCCCTGATGATGTTATGCCAGGAATTTTGGGTACACAGGTATGTTATCTAAATTTAATACGCATATATTATTTAATTTACTATTAAATTCTTAATTTATTAATTTTCTGATAACTTATAATTTTAGGAAGCACTTCCCAGTTATCCATTAGCTGGCATGTTAAATAAGTCCGGTGGTAAAGTAAGGTTAACATTCAAATTGGAACAAGATCAATTATGGATTGGCACTAAAGAAAGGACAGACAAGATTCCTATGACTTCTATAAAAGATGTTCATAGTGAAGCCATTCATGATCATCCTGAATATCACATTGTGGTAAATTAATATTTTTATATTAACAAAATAAAAATGTATTTATTTGATAAAATATTAAAATCTAAAATTATTATTTATAGGGATTACAACTAGGTACCACAGAAGCGTCAAGATATTGGATTTATTGGGTTCCTTCGCAATACATTACGGCAATTAAAGATGCCGTTCTTGGAAAATGGTGTTACTTCTGATCAACTGTTAGTGAATATTTTCTCTTTTTTCAAATTGAGTGTAATCAGGGATATAAACATCGCGACGAACGACTGTATACTAGTCAGGCATTTTTAACAGTAAGTAAATAACTTATTTGTGAAAATTATGCTAATTAGTAAAAACGAAAACTGTATTCACTTCATTCAAGTATACTGCCGGTTCTGAAAAATCAGATTTTTATACGATTTTTCTCTCACATTTAGAGTATAATAGAAACTGCGTTTTAAATAGAAAAATCTTTCAATCTTTTCTTTATGTTGATTCAAAATTTGTAAAAATGATAATAGACAAAATATTTAATTGAATTAATAGTAAATTATATAATTTTATAAGAAATTAAAAAAATTTTTGATTGTCAGTAAATTGTAACGTTGAATTCATTGATATTGTCCAATTATATTTATTTAAAAATTTGTAATACGCCCACTTCTCTTAAAATGTAACTTGCTAATTTTCTGGACCTCAATAATTAATTAAAATTTTCTTTTTATATTTTGCTTAAGAAAT
This sequence comes from Leptomastidea abnormis, assembly GCA_030522805.1. Classification (NCBI taxonomy): domain Eukaryota; kingdom Metazoa; phylum Arthropoda; class Insecta; order Hymenoptera; family Encyrtidae; genus Leptomastidea; species Leptomastidea abnormis. The sequence continues at coordinate 35,086 of JAPYZE010000702.1, forward strand.
GATTTTTACTGTTCATACATTAAATAATTAATATTGTTGTAAATCACAATACATTTAAGTAACATTTTGCACACTGTTATAAAATGAAAAATTTATTAATTTGTAAGTTGCTCATTATAATGATTTGTTGTGATTGTTTATGTCAACATTTTAAAATATTTAACCAATAACTACAATCATAGGTGTCAGCTTGCTCAAAAGATGCATTGATTTAAATTAATTTTGCAAAAAATTATTAACTTTGGAAAAATTAAAAATTATTTAGATGCCTGATAACTACGAATCGTCGTTTTTAACATTTTTTTAATCGCGTTTATAAAGTCTAATTAATACAAGCGTTGTGCGCTCTAAATAACAAAATTATTTGAAATAATGCTTTGTGATATTTAAAACGATAAGTGACATAAGACTCGAGTACAATTGTTAAAAGCATTGTAATTTTGTTTATATGAAAATATCAACGAATATATATCCCTTGAAATGAAAAATAACGGTAACCGTAGTTGGAAAATTAATTTTTATTAATTAAGTAGAAAAAAACATGATATAAATATAAATATATATCAAGGTGTAAAACCGAAAAGTATATATTAAATGTATTAAAAAATAATACATCAATGTCAATATACAATTTATTCACTAACTTTGCATCTTCAATCAAGCAGCGCAAATTTGTAATGTTACATATTAATAATTTATTATGTATGACAAATTTGTATGAGAGAATGATTCTCTAAGTTGTATAGTTCTAACACTTTATAATGATATTTTGTACGATTAATGAAGTGCAGGAAAAAAAAGGAAATTTAATTAAATCTAATTTAAAGTGATGAATCTGATTTATAACAACAAAAGCGATTTAATAGTAATAAAGATTAATTAAACCTTGAAAAAACGTTTGTTTAAATTCTGATATTTTAAAATACATTAAGATACCAAAAGAAATTTATGTGTGATTACGTACAATAAATAATTTTTTAAAGAGCAGCTCCTGTACGATTAAAACGTACCGTAATACTATATATTCAAACACATTTTGTGCGTTACTTTTTTTTTCTCAATTTAAAAAAAAAAAAAAATTATATGAAATAGCACAAAAATTCAAAATATTTACAGAAAAAAAACAAAAAAACAAAAAAAAAAAAAAGAAGAAATGTGTTTGCAATAATTTAATTTTTGTTCGTTTATATATATTATAAATAATAAGTTAGCTTTATAATGATTTCAAATATTTTATGATTAAAAGATTGTTTGCACTATAAATATCGCACTCGAAAATTTATTTATAAAAAAAAATAAAATATTGTATATCAACTATACGAAAAATAACTCAATGTTATATTAATAAAAAAAAAAGACAAACAAAAGGAAAGTAAACAATTTATTATCAACAATTCAATTGTTATTTTTTCAATTTTATTTCTCTCTTCCTCCATAAATTTCATTGAACACAAATATAAAACAAATCTATTTTCAGCCCTCCCCTTTCTTCCAAATTATAAATTTTTCACCATCAACAAACAAATAAAATAATAAATTAATTAAAAATAGATTGAAAAAAAAACAATCGTATATATATATCTTAACGTAAACCAAACATCCCTTAAAAATCTCTCCCTCTCAGTCATTCTCATCACACAATAATACACACATGCTCCGAAATTCCAGAACTAGCGCGTTTATATTTCTCAATGAGAAAGAGAGATCTCGCGTCTTATATAAACTATTCAGCCTCTCTATTCATTTTCATTCCTTCCTTCCTTTCTTCTCGTTCTCTTCTTCTCTCATCTGTCGAGGCATCAGAGCATATATGTATGTACATATAAATGGAGAGAAGTAAGAAAAGAAAGAGGAAGGCAAGGTGTGGCGCATATAGTATATATATATACATGTGTATATAGAAAGAACACGTGCTGCTGATGCTGGATGCTGCGGACAGTATATAGCAGCAGCAATAGCAACAGCAGGCAGCAGGAAGTGGCTCGTTGAAAGAGCGAGGGTGGGAGAAAGGGCAAAAAAAAAAGCTCCCCGCAGCATCTCTTTCTCTCTCATTCTTATACTCTTATTCAAAGAGAGGCTCGTATTAGTGGCAGATGTTTCTCTCGGATTCCTTATGTGTGTATATATACTTATATATACGTGTATATATACATGTATGCCCCCTCGACGAAATTCCCTCCACCGACTCTCTTTTTTCCGTTTCTTCTTCTCCTTCTTCTATACTTTGCCTTTTTTTTTTAAGTTTTCGTTCTTTTAGTTTTTGCTCGTACGCTTAAGCGCGCGCTCATCACGCGCGTGTCTGTAATGACGTTTTGACTATATGATATAAGTTTTGTCTATGAATTTTTCTTTTTTACTCTTTTGACGGATGTTGTTGGGTGAAAATTTAATGTTTTTACATTGTTTGTGTGTAGTTCTTTTTTTTTGAAAGGCAAGTGGCTAAAAAATAAATTATAAAAGGATAAACATTATTAAAAAGGTAAATTGAAATTATTTGAAACAATTTACGAGTAACAGTTTTAATATTTATTTAACTTTTTTTTTATTATTTTATTTAATCTACAATTAAAAATGTAAATTATGAAGTAAAAATAAAGATGAAAATGTTTACGTAAACGAGTGTAAATGCACGAATTTATTATGAAGGTGTATATAGAAAGCTAAATTATCGTCGCTTGCAGAGAAAGATAAATGCTGCATATAGCTTAGCTTAGCATCATTAACGATAGGTGTTATGTCTTATATAACAAATAATTTTCCTTTAGTGTATATTAAGAAGCAGACGCGCATGTAGTATATAATTATATTCAATATGATAATTTAAACTTTTCTTTTTATACATTTTCACGTTTTATTTTAAACCATACATTAAATACTTAATTTCAAATCTTTTCTTTTTTTTCTTTAAGTATTGCTATAAAAATTTGTTATTTTTAAATGCACGTGTTCTATCAAAATTTTCTTATCTCAAAATTATAATTTAATCTTTATCCTCCAAATACAAAAAATTTAAAAATCAATCAAGTTTCTGTTATTAAAAATAATAAAAAATTAAAAAATAAAAAGAAAAGCACTTTACTTATTAAAGTAAAGAAAAAAAAATATATCATTATAATGTAAAGGCCGGCTATTCCAGAAAAACGAATTGTGGGGTCGTCGGGCTTTTAGCCAAAACACTTTTGTCTGTATATAGTACAGTATATATAGGTACACATATGATCAATAAATTCCCCTTCTTTAGAGGACCACCACCGGCTGCCGACAGAAAAGAAAGAGAGAGAGAGACAAGTTTGTCGTCGTTGTCGTTGTGGTGGTGTCGCGTAGTTACGCGTGTAATAATAACTTTTTTTTACATATTATTATGCAAAGGAGAGACAAAAGTGTTAAAAAAATAAATTTTTTCTTATGTTATTTGCAAGTGTGCGAAAGAGAAAATGAAAAATAAAAGATTGTCATTTACTGTGTATATGTACGTCAAGGAATGTAAAAAGTAGCTCAAGGACGGTATTATACCGAGAGTAATAGAGTAAGAGGTTCTTCTAAGATTTTATTAAATACTCTCTTCCCAGCATCTTGCAAAGTAAAGATTACTTTTATTTAATATAAAAAAAAAATTTTTTTTTTCAATCTTTTGTTTATGTATTCTCGAGCGATAATATAGCACGTGTTATAAAATACACTCCACCCACGCGTTACGTGGCAGCGTAGCTCTATATATATTATATATTTTGTACCTTACACTTATACATCATATCTATATGCCGACATATATATACGATATATATGATGATATACGGGGCCGCGCAGTGCGCATAGCATACAAGAAAGATACTTACACTCTTTTAACAGTAGTATATGTGGTGGATACGATACGCGTAATATAACAGTTTGCTTCTCGCTGTTCTCTGAGACGCGCCAGTCTCGAGCTTACTCGCTCCAACTCCTTTCTTTTCTGCACGCGGTAATTGTCTTGCTTGATTTTCCTTTGTTGGTGTATTATACTCGTTTAATTTTCATCTTAATTTTTACGATTATTTTATTATGAGACAAGATTAAATTTTTTTTCTCTTCTTTTTTTTTTATTTTTAAGTGGATTATATATTCTCGGTTAGTTTTCATTTAGTGGATAACACAGCTACACGTATACTATAAAGTGACGTTTATCTTTCAGTTCTTTAACACCTGTCATCGTCGTTGTAGTCGTTGTCGTCATCGCACTTAGATATATATACTAAGTTAAAACCGTTAAACTGGAGCAGAGCATTTATCGAGATGATTTACTCGGTATTAGGAGGTGAAGAAGAAAAAGAAGACGATGACGAAGAAGAAAAAAAATTAACATCAGCGGATTAATCCGATCTTCATCGCTATACGGATGAATCATACATTTTATGGCCGATTTTTTTTTATAAAGAAATGTTAAATACAATAATCAGTGTAATAATAACAGCCTTAGTCGTTTGCCTTAAAAATGACAAAAAGAAAAGAGGAGTTACCGCATCTCGAAGAAATACGTAAGAGATTTATAAAATTAAATCGCGAGTTTATAAAACGTGGTGTTCCGTTAAATAAATTGAAATATGTTTGTGAGACTGAAATGACAATTGATAATAATAATAAATCGATAAAGTTTGATAAAAAACGATATTTTTTCTTAATAATTTTATTACCGATTATTTTCGGTTTGATAATTTATCAATTTGATGGTGATGAGATTATAAAACAATTTGAAGGTACAAGATGTTTGATACCAAATAATTATCTTACTTGGGAATTTACAAGACCAGTATCAAATTGTGATTTTTGTCGTGGTATTAATTCAGCATTAATATTGAATAATTTAACGAGAGATGAATTTAAGAAATATGCTTATTCGTCAAAGCCAATAATTGTTAAAAAAGCAGCTAGCAAATGGTTGGCTGCCAAAGTCTTCAGTATACAATTCTTCCGAAGTTTATATGACAATATTGATGGTGCATATGAATCCATCGATGAAGAGTGCCAATTTTTACATTTTAGAACAAATTTTGTTAATCTTAAAGAAGTTTTTTCGATGAGTGAACGTAGAGCTATGAATTTACCTGGTGAAGAGTCGTGGTATGTTGGATGGAAAAATTGTCATCCACAAGTACTTGAAATAATGAGACAATTTTATGAGACACCACATTTTTTGCCTGACGATGCCGATGTGCCGAATACTAATTATATTTTTATGGGATATGATCAGGGTGCTGTTATGCATGTGAGTATATATTTATACTGTGATGATTTTTTTTATATTATTGATTTTGATTTGATGAATTTTTTTTTTTTGTATAATTGCAGCTTGATTACATTCCACGCCTTATGTGGCAAGGACAAATAATAGGAAGTAAGACATGGAGAGTTGCACCAACTCCAGAATGCGATGATATTTGCCAGCCGTTTAGTTTCTTTGTAGACACTGGCGACGTGATACTGTTAGATACCAGAATTTGGTATCACGGCACACAAGTGGAGAATGGAAAATTTAGTCTTACTCTCACTTCGGAATATGGCTAGGATCTTTATTTTCCTTAGCTTGAGAATTTTTTTTAATGTTTACCAAAATGCCATTGTATGTTTATAGGAGAGCATTATTTATATATGTATACACATGGGAGATATAGGATTTATTTATTTTTTTTAAAATCAACTTAAAACGCGATTATTTCAAATATTACATTTTTATTCGCTGCTCTTGTTTAGAGAGAGTCGGACAGATAGTTTTTTTATTTTTTTTTAATCGACGCATACCTGCAGTAAATAATTGTATTTTAAAAGCCTACAAAGAGGTGTATAACAATCAATTATTATTCGTATAATTGAAATCGTGTATTATAATGACAATGAATTAGTGCCAAAGTAACTCGCATAAATTATTTTAAATAATGCGATTAAAAAAAAAAAAAGACAATTGCAATTAATCGACGATTGCTTATATATGCTGATGCAAATTATTTTTTAAGAAAGCGAATTTCTTCGAATATATATATTTAGGCAAGACTATAACAATATATAATTTATTCTTGTATACTCAGAGTACAATTTTCACAAAGTAATTATATTGATATATAACTTAATGAATTAAGCAAAAAATCATTTTTAATTTTATTATATTTTTTAGCTAGTCATAAAAGATGTTATTGCGAGCACTTGGAAATAGGTCCTTGTAAGACTGAAAGTATCGATAAGTTGAAAAGAAAGTTTTAAAATTTAAAATACGTGTGTTATAAATCCAAATTGTTATTTTTTTTATTCTTTACATTACAATTTGCTATAGATATCTTCAGAATACTTTGTATCAATAAATTTGTTAATATAAGAGTATAATTTAATAAAAATTGTTGTTATATATATATTTATGTATAAAAGTGTCTTTTTTTTTATTTTCTCAATAGAAAAATTTGAGAAATTTTTAATTGCTTTCTTTTATGCATTTGTCTTTTATTTTTGCATGTACATCAGACTTTTACATCACATACAACAATAAATACACTGCAATATAAAGTTAAATAAGTAATTTTCTTAAACAAGTAACTATGTAAACTTGTAAATTTTTCAAAAAATCTCTTTTTTAAGAGAAGTAAGAAGGACAAGTGAAATATACATATAATAAAAACAAAATTCTACAATACTGCATTTTGTGAGATATAATAAAGGAACCTTTAAAAGGTATTCTAATAATACAATGAATTGTTAATAATATTTCTCTTTCATAAATTAACAAATATGAAAGTCTCAATTCGCGCTATTTTTTAAATGCAAAACATTACAATCAAATGGTGTTAAAATATGCTGGAATGCTAAGTTAAAACTGATTACATAAAAAAAAATGAAAAAAAAAAGAAATTCTAATAAACAACAAGATTGGTGCCTTTTTTTGCTCTGCATATATTCTTTTTTTTTTAATGGGATGAAAACAAAATTTTATGTAGAGCATTTTATGCTTTTATTGATCTTTCTTCTCCGTAGCTTGTTGAAAACTTGGTGGGCTTTCCTAAAAAGAAAAAAAAAATATTAATATCTATTATTTTACTAGTTAAAAAAATAATGTATTTTTCGTAATAAACACTTTAAAAACTTACATAATATGCAGGTGGTGGTACATAAGCACATTGAGGTCGGTTAGGATCATAATATGCACTTTGTGCAGCTTCTGCAGCCTTTGCATCTGTTAAAAAATTAGTTGAAAAAAAAATAGCATCGTTTAATTTTTAATTTATTTAATTATTTTATTAACAAATATTTAAATTTAATTATCTTTTTATAATTAATTCACTTGTTTATATAAATTAATTAATTATTTATAATTATTATCGAAATTATATTATAGGAATAGCATGTAGTAAACATTAAAATGTTGTAAGATTATAGAAAACTTAATTAATTCAACAGTATATAAGTATATAATGCATAAAGAAACAGAAATAATGTTTGAATATAAAGTAAGGTATTGCAGTAAGAAGTGAAGTGAAAGTAAAAGTTGATAAAACAGGTAGAAGAAAAAAAAAAAAAGAAGTGGCAAACGTCGCGTTGGAAGGTCAACATATATCTCGCAATAGGAATAAACATATATATCACATGCAATAGTTTCCTAAACTGCGAAATTTTATTTCTAGAGAAATAATAAAAAATTACAAAAATCAATAAACTCAAAATAAATAAATAATATATATCACGCACATGGAGCCACTTTGGTCACACTAAAATTACTTTTAGCCGGCATAATTACACACTGCACACTGATATCTGCTCCTCCGCTTTGGGAGTACACCACCACCACCTTCTTACAAACGTTTTCCCTTTCCCATAGCGCGGGACAGCATCTTTGTGTCTCGCAAATAAAAAAAAACAGAAAAAGAAAAAATTGACTTGCTCAATGCGCGCGAATTTCAACTGGTGGATATAAGTATTATAAGTTCAACGCGGTAAAAGTAAGCTTTGTGATAAACGATCCTACGATATATAAGGAGCAGGCGCGCAGTGATCGTGTCTCGAGTGTTAGATCGACTGTGTGCTTTAAAAAAACTATGAGAGTTAAATGAACGAGTCGATGAGGAGGAGGAAGGCAAGAAGGGAGGGAGAGGAACACCTCGTTGTGTCCGTTGTGCTGTGCAGTGAAAGCCAGCCTTCGAAGCGCTTCGACCACCACGTAGGTCAGCTGGAGGCTGGAAGGTGTGCGATATCGTGTAGCTTATGTATGATTACGCAATGTATATGTTCCCCTTTCCTTCCCCCCTTTGTATAGTTGTTACATAATTTTTAAAACACATTTCGTGAACTGAACGAGTCGATAGTATGTATGTATGTATGGTAAGCCCTCCCTGAAAATTGCTAAACTCTATAATATATAGCTGATGTAAGTTTCCTTGACGCGCTTGAATACATCATTGTGCCAAAGACGATAGTTTTATTGCTTATTTGCTCATTGCTTGTTAGATTTTTTTGTTTTTTGGAAATCGGTAAATTTTTATATTTTTTGGTTTTTATGTTTCAAATCTACTTTTGAGAGGTTTTGGAAATGAAAATGCCAGCATAGTTATCGATTAACAGTATTTTAATAATAACAAATGTTTTTGATACTTTCATTGATCTTTTATAATTTGAAGATAATTGATCACAATAATTAATCAATTAATAATATTTTACTACATTATAAAAATGACAATTGTAGTACATACTTTTTATGAAGACTTTTTTTTTCTTTACTAAATCGTGAGATATAAAATATTAATTGTTTTTTCTTTTTATAAACATCTTAAATACAACGAAATATATAAAAATATTGGAATCATATGATTTTATGTTACAAACATGGAAGTTTTTCTTTTTTAGGAACAAATAATAATTCCCAAGCAAATGACAGATTTACATTAGATATAATTATTAAATCCAACTCAAAGTTTAACATGTTTTTAGAACAATTTACTAGAGTAAAGACAGTAGTGGATTATTAAATTTTTGTACTATTAATAAAATCGACCGAAATTTATCACAATTGAATTAATTAAGAAATAAATAATTCTTATAGAATTTTAACGACATATTTTGTAATTTTCATAGAAAACGTTAATTTCAATAAAAATTTTACAAATAAATTATCCATATGCCTCTCAAAAGATTTCACTAAAGCCTACTAATGACTTTACCCTATTTAAAGCGAAGAGATAACAGACTCAAAGTGAAATGCTCAAAAGATTTGAAAAAGGCTGAATATAGATAAAGTCAATTTATAAATTTGCCTTAGTAAGGCTGTGGATAGGGATAGCCTCCTGGTTGAGTATAAGGTCCGGATTGGGGCTGGCCATAAGGACCAGGCTGTGTGGGAGGGTAAGGAGACGGTGAAGCATTATTGCCCCATTGCTGCGCGTAAGAATACGGTGGGGGATTCTGCGAATAATTCGGCTGCATGGGTTGTCCATAATTGGGGTACACACCTGCTTGGGACATTGGCTGACCGTTGTAATTAGGATTGGCCCAACCAGGCGTTCCATTTTGTTGAACATGCGAATTTTGTGGGGGTGGTCCCCAAGCACCAGACTGTGGCTGTTGTTGTGGTACTCCACCTCTTGAATAGCCCTCATAAGCTGCGTTTATACCAGGATATGGCGGTGGCATGTCTGTCATGAACACGCTATTTGCTGTTAAAAAAAATATTTTTGTTTAATGAAATTATATATTTTTTAAATAATGATAAAAATGATATTGCTACATAAATAGTGTTTGAAAAAGTGCAATTTTTATTTTAAATGTTTAATGCTTTTGTTTTCCTGTTTTTATTATTTATTTCTTTTATAATGTAGCAACATCATTTATAAATATGTATAAAATTATGTAATTGTAATGCTTACCTTAAGCAATTGATTGTTTAAAAAAATAATAAAGGCATTTTATGTGAACAAAAATTTAGTTTTATTGTTTTATTCTTCCAAACATGTAAATTTAATTTAAAAAAATAATATTTACTATTTATATTATTGTATTTTCATTCCATTTGATGCGCAATAAATAAATTTATAAATTAAATAATAAAATATTTTAAATTTTTGTCCACATGTACTAAACTACTATTAAATAATAAACATGTTTGTTTGCTTGAACAAATAAACTTTTAATATTTAACAATAATTGAAAACAAATTAAAATAACAAGTATTGGTTTCAATTATGTTTTAGTACAAAACCAAGAATAAACACATGCATTATTATCTTAATTTAAATAGTGAAATTTAACAAACACAATACATTTAATTTTTCAAAACAGTACATAGAATGTAGTAATAACCTGGTGGTTGATCAGGGAAAGCATTAGTAGGTGGTACCCATCCATAATAGCCTGTAGGAGCTGCTTGATAAGCTGGTGGTGGAGCTGCATACCAACTTGATGACGGTGGTTGATAAGGTGGTGGAGTGTCAAATTCAGGATGACCATTATTTTGAGCTACGCAAAATAATGAAATAATTGTTTTGTTTGAAAAAGAATAACCTGATAAGGTTTTTAAACAAACCAATATTAAATCAAAAGTAATAAGAATCTTACCTAGTTGAGCTGCTCGCAACATTGCTGTTCCAAATTCAATAGCTCCACCACTCTTGAAGTGTAATTTAAATTTACATTCTCCGACCCAGTTTCCATTTGGTTGCGCTCTGCATTTGCCCTTAATATAATTAGCTCCAAACATTGGTTGTTCAACTTCAACTTCACCAAGCGTGATAAATGGAAAACTAAAAGACTGCATTTTTTCCCTCTGATCTTTGGCATTAAATATCATTCTGTGTGTTGTTAGGTATAGCCTTCCCTTTTTAGTTCCCAAAAATTCTGGCTGCTCCTGTCCATGAAATTCCATGGTAACATTATCGCTGAATAATAAAATGCTGAAAAAAGTAATAAGTTTGTCTTTCTTAATTGAATTGCTCCAATTGTTTGCAGAAACGACATTGCATAGTGATAATGAAGTGACTCATAACAAACTGATACAATAGATAACAGTACCAAAGAAATAGAGCTTGCAGTTTAAGATGTAAGCAAATTTAATACATATGAAATACTCATTGTTAATATAGCCAGTGAAGCAAATAATAATCAACATGCACCAATTTTTAAAAAATATGGAGTAATAAAATAGTTAAACTATGATAATTAGGTGACACGGGTGATATAAATAAACATTAAAATCAACAAAATCAGTAAAACAACAAAATCAATAAATTAAAGCATAGGCAAAAGTCAAGGTCGCTGTAATTTCATCGTATATATTTTCGACTCTAGCATAATATAAGGCGTGTGTTGAGAAGGAAGAGGAAGGGAAGGAGGGGGTGGTTGTAAATCCGCAAAGACGAGGACGAGGGTCGAGAGAAAACGCATATAGTTGCGCGAAATGACGCAATGACTTAATAAATACAAAAAGAACAAACACATATCTAGCGAATCCGTCAAAAAGTTAATCACAAAAAAAAGGGGAGAACGATTAAAAAATTAAGGTTAAATTCTCGGAGCTTCGAGAAAAGTAACTACGTGACATATCCTACACATCATACCACCTATCGCATACGTAAAATATAAGTTAGGTTAAATAAGAATTAGCAAACACAAACGAATAAAACATTAAATATAAGTATCCATTAAATAAAGGCAGATAAAAAATAATATTTCGCTTACCATTCGCCGGCGTGTATAAGCACGCCGCCGTTGGCGTGCGCTGTATTAAGCGACATTATTACAATCCGTTATTGTCTTCCTCTTTTCTTTTTTATTCTTCTGATCAAACACTATTATCCACAATAATTATTTTTTTCAAACACACAACAATCCAGTAGTAGCAGGTGCGGTTATTATCGTATATCTCCTCCGCAATATTGCTTATTGCGCGTAAACTTCCTCTCCGCAATCCACCACGACGTCTGGTCTGGAGTAGACGTGCAAGCAACGTCGTTCGCGCACACCACTAAACTATCCTTGATTATATTTCCTCCAATTCCTCTTCCTTTATATATATATGTATATGTATGTATATACTCGTGTGTATATCGCCACTCGTCGTCAACTGAAACCAGCACCTCGCAAGTTTCGGAGCAGCAGAGCGCGCACAACAAACGCAAAACTCTTGATGTTTTCGTGTCTCTTTCTCTTTCTGTTTCTTTTCTCTCGCACTTGGAGCTATAGATACCTGTATATATTATATACTATGTATTCGGTTGACTCCTCTTTCGCGGCTGTCGTGGCGTTCTTCGTTCAGAATGATTATATGCTTGCGCAGTATTATAAAATGACGATGCGGTGGGTGGAGGGGTAAAGGAGGGTCTATGTTTGTGTGTGTGAGGATCAGCTATCAGCTGATTCATATTAGACATCTATATATGCGCACGCAAGCTTGGTTGCATACGCGCAGGCGCGCGCTCTCCTTATTCTTTCTGGCTGAGCTTGCAGCTTTGCGTGTTTTTGTTCTCTCGTCACTCGGTCATATCCCCGCCCCTCTTCTAAGTTACATGTCTTATATTGTTATTTGTGGTAAAGCTTGATTTGACTGCACTTGCAGATTAACTATCAATTTCAGAATAAATATAAGTTTTTAGAATATTTTTTTTTTAATTTTTTTAATTTTAGCTGTTTAATTAAGAGGAGTTTAGGGATACTAAATTTTGTTTAAAATGAGGTTGCAAGTAGCGATTGACCTAAGCGGCATAATAAATGCAAACTTAAGATATTTACATTTGGGTTATCATGAATGAAATAAATGACTAAATTTTCTTTTAAATTTTCTTGTAAAGAGTTTAATTATTTTTGAAGAATGAATAGAAATGACTGTGCGTTCCAATTTTGATTAGAAAAAAAAAATTACTTGACACTGATTAAGCTTCACATTCTTTTTTTTTTTTTTTTAATGAAGCTTTATCAAAGAAATCAATTAACAAAGTAGAGCACTACACACATATATACATGAATATACATACATACATATTGATTCGTATATGTATATAGGTATCTCTATCAAATGATCATTTCCAAATTAAACAGCAAACAAATTTTTTATACTCTAAAAAAATTAAAAATATATTAAACGTAATTTACATATTTCATCCCAATAACAAATTAAAAAAAAATAAAATAAAATTAATCTTTTTCCTTTCTAAAAAAAAAAAAAAGAAAAACGATTAAAAAAAAAAACCCTCCAGCTGTCCACAAAAAAAAACCAAGGGGGTACATACCCTCAAGATGACGTTATAAACATGTGCGCGTATATAGAGGGTTTGTATATAGATACCCTCTACAATATACATATATACGTTTACAACAACGTAATTGTTGCGCGCGCAGAAATCAATGCCAGAGAGTATATAGAGATCTCTTTCCAAATGCCTAGAAATTCTAAAAGCTTTTAGGTATAGAAGAAATAGTAGAAGAAGAGGGAGGGGCATGTACCTATGTATAACATATATATCGAAGGCAGGAGTAGCAGCAGTAGCATACTAGGTAGCATCCAGGCAAGAAGATATATATCCGCAGCTTCTCTATATAACTATATAAAAGTCCATGCGCAGCGCTATATAAGCATCATATAGATATATATATATATATATATATATAGATATAACATTTGTTTGCAGGCGCGCTGGATGCTCGGTTCGCCCCGGGGGCAGCCGGGACTGGGACGTCGTATATATATATACATAGACATATATCCAGCTTTAAGTTGCTGCCCAGCTAAAAGAGCTTGCAAGCTCTCATATATCTATACAGATGCGTGTACAGCTTGTAGTTGTGTAAAAGAAGATAATAAAGCTCTGATTTTTTTTTCTGTGACTTGAATTTATCAAAATGAAAACACCATAGCAGGATAACAGCTTGTGTATATAAGGAGAAACTTGGAATATATCGGAGCATATAGTTTGGGGGTAGTGTTATTGAAGAGTTGAAGTGTGTGTGGGTTGAAGGAACTTGAATTTTCATCTTCCCAAAAAAAAAGTATCATTATATCATCATGGATGAAAATTTAAGTCGTGGATATGTGCAGCTTGGTAAAGCTAGAAGAATGAACGAGTTTAAGTTCAACGAAAACGGGATTGCCCGAATATCACCACCCGTTGACAGGTGGAATCTTATTTATTTATCACTTGTACTTGCGGGTATTGGATTTTTACTTCCTTATAACAGGTTTGATATATTATATTTTTACGTGAATTTTTTTTTTTTTTAATCTAAGTTTTTAGATAAGAAAAAATATGTGAATTTTTTTTTTTTTTTTAGCTTTGTTATTGCTGTGGATTACTTTCAAGCTAGATATCCTGGTACGACGGTTATATTTGACATATCCGTTGTTTATATTATTATGGCATTTTTTGCTGTTTTATTAAATAATATACTTGTGGAAACTTTATCGCTTGGTACGAGGATAACATTTGGTAAGTCATACAATTTTATAATTACATTATATTTGCAATCGATTTTATTAAAAAAAAATATATAACTTTTTTAGGGTATCTGGTGTCCTTTTTAACGTTGAATTTCATAGTAACATGTGAAATATTATGGGAAGTCTTTGGTAAAGCGACTACTTATACTATAAATTTGATAGCTGTTGCGGTTGTATCTCTTGGATGTACAGGTAAGAAAAAATAAAAAAAACGACTAAAACTAAAGACGCATTAAAACGAGTGTGGTTTAAATAATAAATATAATGAGTCGTTGTATATTAATTTTTTATATTCGTTTCTAGTTCAACAATCCAGTTTTTATGGATATACTTCTATGTTACCAAGTCGTTATACTCAAGCTGTAATGGCTGGTGAAAGTAAGTTCTTGAAAAAAAAAATTACATTATAAATTAATTTAAATTGTACATCACAAGTACTATTTAAAAAAAAAAAAAATTTGTAGGTGCTGCTGGTTTTTGGGTATCTATAAATCGAATCATAACAAAATCACTTGTCGAAGATGAACGTGGTAATACATCGATGTTCTTTTTTCTGTCAATATTAACAATCGTCATTTGCTTTGTTATGCAGCAAATTATTTATAAAACTGAATTCGTACAGTATTACATAAATATGTGTCAAGAAAAAAATAAAATTACACTTGAACCTCATGAAGATGCTGGTTTGGTAAGAATTTTAGATTTGTTAACAAAATTAATATATTTTTTTTTTTGTGAATTGTGTATATAACGTATTAATAATTTTTTTTTTCATGTTGCACAATTTTTAGATGGATCCACTTGATCAAAACAACGATCCCACGAGAGGACAATACGGTGTTTTGAAATTACAAACTAGTCCGTTGGGAGCTGATTCAGCAAGTGGCAGTATTGAAGCGCCAAATTGTATGTTTTTTTCTTTTTATTTTTCCTCTTATATTACTTAAAATACTGAAAATATTTTAATTTTTATTTATTTTTATAGCTACTGGTCAATTCTTTGAGTTTTCATTTAGTAATCCAGTCTACGATCCTAATGCACCTTCAACTAATATGTCAGGAAATTCAGGACCAACTTATAAGGTCGAGGATATTGTATTTATGAGAAGAGATTATGGGATACCACCAAGTAGCTCGAATAAGAGATGGTCTGGAATTAAACGTAAGTCTACGGGATATTTTTACAAATTAATATATCAAGCTGTTAATATTTGATTTTTTGATATCTAGGTGGCCTAGTAGCTAGACTGGAAGTAGCTAAATTAATCTACCCTTACATGGCAAGTATCGGTATAGCTTATTTCGTAACACTTTGCCTCTACCCTGGTATCATATCCGAAATCATATCCTGCAAATTTGGTTCTTGGATGCCAGTCATATTAATGACTGCTTTTAACGGTGCAGATTTACTTGGAAAGGTAAGCAATAAAATTATACATCTTATAAAACATCCATCAAAAATTAATCAAACAAAAATATTTATATTTAAATCTTAAAAAATAACAGATGCTGGCTACACTACCATTCGAATGGACACGTTCACAATTATTAAATTTTTCATGTGCCAGAATCGTATTGATACCATTATTTCTTATGTGCGCAATTCCAAGACGTATGCCGGTTCTTTCAAACGAATTATTTCCCATAGTACTTTCCGTCTTACTTGGTATTACTAATGGAATCGTTGGTAGTGTACCAATGGTCCAAGCACCAACTAAAGTATCGGAAGAATATCGTGAACTTGCTGGTAACATTTAATTAAAACTATAATAATATAAATAAAACAATTTGATAATTTTGATGATAATCATTTTTTAATTTTTATCACCAGGTAATATAATGACACTATCCTATACAACCGGTTTAACAATCGGTTCAATATTAGCTTACATGCTGGACGCTTGTCTTGGTCCACCATTAACAGCCAACGAAATTTGCGTAGAAGTAGGCACTGTAATACCAATATCCCCATCATTTCCATTAATCTCGGCAGTAACGACAATAGCAACAACAACATTATCATCGTCAACCACAACAACAACAACACCAGCTACAATTATTAGTAATGTAACAATGGGTTTAATTGGTAGCACAAATAGAGGTGATATTATTGGTACCGCAACAACATTAGCTACAATTGGTAGCAGTTTAGCAACGTTGGAAAAAGCAACTAAAAAAGCAAGCGGTGTTATTAAGCGTATAACAAAAGCACCAAAAATTAAAAGTACCACTGTAAGTACGTTAGGTAGTTTGATAACTGGTGCTATATTCGCTACGAGTACTACAAGTCCGTTGTTTAGGCCTGAATTTGGTAATGTTACAAGTACGCTGGTACCACAGTTATTGGCTAATGCCACAACTGCGTTTACGGGTAATTCACTTAGGGGATTTACTTGAAGTTATTATGATGAGGAATAGAGGACTTGAACTTGCAAGTTTGGAAGGATTTTTTTATTTTTTTTTTGAGAGAGAGAGAGAGGGAGCTTTTTTATGTATTGGCGATTGTAATATGAGGTATTATATATGCTGCTTATAATTATTGTATTTGCTTGTTGATGAATTATTTTTTTAAATTGATAAGATGTGTATACTATATTGATATTATGTTTGTAAATGTTGCTGTTTTTATTATTCGTATATTATATATGTTGAAAAAAAAAAATTGTTCGCCAATATTCGTGTGTGATTAGCTAAATTCGTAATGATTCCTATAATGCTACTCGATTAATATAAAATAAAAGTCAATAAATATGATGATATATTATTTCGAGTAGACAACTAGTGTTTTCAATGAATTTTATCGTGTCTAATAGCAAAATAAAAGAAAAAAAATACAAAACTAGTCAACTTTATATCCTATGTAATTGAGAGCACTACTCGTCGGACTACTCATCCTACATATAAGATTACGTAAAAAAGAGATATGCTCGTTATTTTTTATGAAGTATATTTATATTTTACAAAATGGAATGATACATATATTGTTTAAAGCTTAGCTTATTGTGTTTTTCTGTATGAAAATAATTTATTCGATGTTTTTTTTTATATATAAAAAAAAAAAGGTAAATGATAATGCATTATTTTTTGTATTATATATTAAAATACAATGATAAAAATTAAAAATAAATATTAATAATTTGATGTCAAATAGAATAAAGTGTATAATAGTCTTTCAAAATACATAAAAAAAAGGGAAATTGTGAAAAACAATTTTTTAAAAAAATAATAATGATAATATATAATTATAAAAATTCTTGATAATACAAGAATGAACCAAATCAATAAAATCATCTTTAAGACTTCGTGTCATTCATTATAAAAAAAAAAAAACTATACTTATTCTATAATCTTCCACGAATAGATAACTATATGAAAAAGCTTCGAATTATTAAATTATAATTAATTGATTAATCTTATACATCAACTTTTTTGGAAGCAGTATTTTAAATTTGATAAGTATATTTATATTTAATTTTAATTTATTGCAAAAAAATTTTAAAATAAAAAATATCAAATTTTAAGATTTACAAATCAGTATTTATCGACTGTTTCAAATTCATATCTATTACCTAATTTTTTGGTTTAGGTATTTACATATCGTATTTTAATTAAAAATTTTTATTGATCTGAATGAAAATAAAACTTAAATTAAATTGAATGATAAGTTTCAAGAATGAAAAAGAAAAAAAAACGAAAGACTGTATCCTTTTATGCTACATGTAGAATAACTTAGCATTACAGTTTGAACTACCCCCAAAAATTAATAACGTGCAATTAATAAAGGTTGATAAACGTTTTTGATAAGCTAAGCAAAATCGTTCAATTTGAAAAAAAAAATAAAATAAAAATTATAGTATCTACTAGAATAATGACACATTGCAGTAAAAAATATATGGTTGAAAATATAATTTAATTGTTAATTTTAAAATAATTCTTGTTTTCATAAATAATTTATATAATATTATGTGCTTAGTTGATTAATTATTGTAATATTAATAGAAACGATTAATATTTTTTTTAAATATTATCTGAGTTTTAATTATTTTCTTATTTTTTACCAATGGTTGTGAAATAACAAAATTAGAATGCTTGAACATATATAAATTATATGTTAGTATTAATACATGCTAAGAGAGAAAGAGAGAAGATGCTTTTGTCATTTATTAAAATATGTAAATGTTTAATTTAAATAATTCATACTAAAAAGTTTTGAACATTTTGTGAAAAAAAATTGTACATAAAAAGTTTTATTAAAATTTTTATTAAAAAAAAATCCGATTATATATTAGCTTTTTCGGCGAAATTTTAAACAAATTTTTTAGTAACAATATACATAATTGCAAAATGTTCAGCTATCATAGTAGTTTATGATTGAATGAAAAAAATTGTATAAATTACTTGGAAAAATTATAAGTTTTTCATGATGTAAACTTATGAATAATTTTTATTTTCTATATATTAATACCTCTATTCACTGCTTAAGCGTTGAGTTCGGCACATGTGTTATAATGTATAATTCAATAAAGTTAATTTTTATAAGAAATATATATGTTCTTTTTTTGAAAACTAATTTTTAATATTTACAATATGACGTCGAATTTTTATATTAATTCATAAACCAATTTAATATTAAAATCAAATTTAATTGTAAGATTAAATTTATCCTCATTAGTCAATCAATAATAATAAATAAAAGTAGTTTACAATAAAATACAAATAAACAAAAACTATTTTTTTAGGAACAAAAGGGATGCGTGACTTATTAGATAACTAAAACTCACACTAATCATACTCCAAAACTTCTAATTTTGTTCTAATAAAAAACTACGTGCATTATTGAATAATAAACATTTCATTGACAACATAAATTATGTTAATAATGGTATGGAGAATGAAAGACAATATAAACTTTTATTGTTATTATATGTATTTTATCAATGTAAATTTAAAATTTAATAATATTTAATAAAATTGATCATATAATTAATAGTCTTAGATAATTTATACAGCTGCATGTGAGATGATATAAAATTAAAGGTAGAATTAAAGTAACTTATAGTAACTTATAGTTTATGATTTAAATTAATTTCTTTGAAGAATTACATTGCTCTTTTTGGTCGAATATAATATTTACATACAAATAATAATTATACACATTTAAATATATCGTATATTTTACAATTTTTCTATTTTTATTTTTTCAAATTAATTAAAATTATACTTTTGTTTAAAATTTTTCAACAAAAAAATTTAAAAAACTTGTTTTTCCTGTCAGTAAGCTTTTTAAAATTTCGACATTTAAAAAAATCAATTAAAATTACTATTAAAATATTAAAAAAAAAAAACTATTATACATACATTTATAAAATATCGACTAGCATTAACTGTACATACAACCATACCACCAATTCACCTCTTAAGTGCCAAAGGTAAAATTTCACATACCCACATAAAAATCGCAATCTCTGCTTTACCCATAATATGAGCAACCACAAAAATTTAAAAGTCTGCATTAACTCATTAATATGTACAATCATAAAATCTGTTTTAGTAGGCTGCGCATATATCATATCACAGTCACAAAGAATCATTTTAAATATTTAGCAGTCCAACCATCAACTCTTCCATTAACTCCACCGCTCGCCCGCGAGCTTAATATACCACCAAAAAGTGTCTTGCTGTTCGCCGCTTCTGTAAATCAAAAAAAAAAAAAAAAATACAATTTTAATTATAAAATCCAATAAAATTTTAAAAAGTAATTTAAGGATAGGGTGATGAACGAGATGATAAGTAATGATGATAAAAAAAAAATTATCGTTGAAAAAAAAAAGTCGCGATTATAATGACTTACTGATCACTGGATTATGTGTACCGTAAACACTGGGATATGGTAGTCTGGCACTTTGTTCTCCAGCATAACGACCACGACCGAGAAGATGTGAACGAGGTTGTGCACTACTTCCTTCTAATGTTGGTTCACGAGTTTTCGTTGCCCAATATGTTTCAGCGAGTTCTTCTAATTTTTCGCCACTGGATTTGTCTTCGGTTAGTTGGCTGTTTAGTGGTTGTAAACTACCCGCGTGAGTTGATCTTGATTCGCTGCCGTTTCTGTAAAATTTTTTTAAAAAGCTGCGCTGTACCGATAATGATCAGAGTTCTTTTTTTTATGGGTTTGGGTTTTGACGGTTTGTTGATTGGCAAAATGTTTTTTTTTTTAAATTGTTTGTAAATTAATTTTTTTTTGGTAAAAATTATTTTATAAATTGGAATGATAGTATATAGCATTTGGCCATTCATTATCAAACCGTCACAGAGTAAAAATTCAAACATCAATATAACACAATAATAGTAATTTTAAAAGGAGAACACGAAAATATGTTTATCAGTACAAATTTATTAAAATTTCTTGGCACAATAGATTTTTCTACAAAACATCATGATAAAAAGACAAGGTACAAAGTCTATCGAAACAAAGACAATAAAAAAAATAAAAATAACTATAAAAAAAACTGGAATCTCAAAAAAAAACCACTCTATCGAAAACACAATCGATACACCAAATAAAAAACATAAGTTAAAAACATGAATACAGCAATCCAAAAATTTTTAACCGATTCAATAAACCTCTCAAAAATCGGTTTAACATTAGCAAGAATAATAATCGGTATCGAACACTCCCCATCAATTTCTTTCCCAATATTAACATCACTACCCGATAACGATGATAATGTCGTTGTTGTTTTAGCAGCAGCAACATCAACAATCCTAATGAATAAACCACCAGCAATAGCAATAATTTCCTTAGACCCACGAGCAACACGAGCCAAAATAATAAGTATGACCTCGAGTAAAAACTTCAATACGTCCAACCAGCTTTTATCTCTTAGCATATCAACGGGACTTGATCTTATCGATGATAAATCACCGCCAGCAACGTCACGATTTTCATCTGGACGAAGTTCACGTAATAAAGCTTCATGCCACATCGAAGCACCGTAAAGACAAAGTGCACACGTTGCCAGGAATACAAGATGTACCGCACGTATTTTCAGGGATTCTTGATTATCCGCTCGTATTATGCTGTTTATAACGATTTTTTATTTTTTTTATTTTTTTAGGCTTTATTATTAAGCCTATATAATCCGTAATTGGAATTACGTTAGATTAAAATTAAAAAAAAAAAAAAAATAACTTAATTAACGACACAATAAACAACATCTTCTAATAAAAAACACAAAAAAACAAATTTTCAAATTATACTTGCATAAAATTACATACCTAGAAGGTAACTGACTTGGCGATTGAGCAACAACATAACGTGATGGTAATTTAGCAGTAACCCTTCTGCTACCATTAGCCATAACCCTATGACTACCAGGTAAAATATTATTAACGATATTGTTATTATTTATATTGTTTGTATTACTCCAAGCTCGATTTAAATGTTGCATTTGCTCGTAACGTGGTGGTATTGCCCAATTAGCACTTAATTGTTTTGATGGTTGAGCTTCGGTGGTTATACGTGATGATAAATAATTGCCGTTCCAATTTACACGATTTTCCTTGTTTACACGTTCGGGTAGTAGTAACATTGATTTGCTTTCTTCTGGGTTTAGTATGTTTCTGGAATTTTGAAAAAAAGGAATAATTAATTTATTTAAAAAAGAAAAAAAGTATAAAGAAAATAATTTTGAATACCTTAATTTATCATCCGTAAGCTCATCGTCATCCCATTTTTTAACAGGACTTGGACTTTCACGTTTACGATTATTGTGGCTTAAAAGAGGAAGCACAGGTTGTGGTTGTACTGGTTGAACTTTTGGCAATTTATCCGGTATTCTGAAATTAAAAATTGATAAAACCTTTCGTTCATGCGACTAAACTTTTTTCGATGACTTACGCAATAAAAAAGCTTGCAAGCTCCATACGGCAAATTTATTTTATAATATACCCCATCCCCCTCTTTTTTTTTGCTTACTAAATAAGCTAAATTAAAAAATTGCCATTTATTTTTAATTTATTTTTTTAATTTATTTTTTGATTACGTGTGCGTGTGTTTTTATTGTATCTGCTGCAGTTCTGCTCTATAATATTGCGCGTTGCTGATCGTTAGCTAAAGACAGACAAACTGAAATATTATAATTTTTAAAACTCTATAACGAAAAATGGATGCTTGTATATATATAAACACAAATCGATGTATACAACTCTGTGCGACAATAAAGCCCCAGCATCTAAATTTTATTTCTCTATTATCTATATAGCAACTAATTTAAAAAAAAAAAAATTAAAAATATACAAAAAAAAAGCATATTTTATATGTACACGCATAATTTAAAAAAAAAAATTTAAACTAATAAAGCGCAGCTAATATAGCAGCAAATGTGTAATTAGATTTTATAACTAATTAAACAAAATAACAAACCTTGTCTGTTGAACAATCGATGACTCTTGTGCTGAGGGTAGATGACCATTAATTTGTTGTGCATGTGTCAAACCATTGTTACCCAAAGCAATAGGTGATCCTATATTGACCTTATTCAATACAAGTTCACGCTGCGCTGAATTGATACCATTTTTTTTGTTACTCAATAATCGTGCGCCGATCGGTAGGAAGTATGGATACCTATATTATTATACCGATTTGTTTGAAATTTTTATTTGAAAATTAATAAATATAAATATGATTAAAAAAAAAAGTTTTGATTTACCTTAATGCCTGCTGTGCAGTTGGCCTTTTCATTGGATTCCACTGTAACATATCCTCCATAAGTATAACAGCCTCCTGACTTGCATTTGGTATCAATATACTAAGCGACGTACTACTAAAATTTGGAAATCGAAAATTCATAGCTGCTGCAAGTCTATAACCTTCGGGCCAATCATTTTTTTCTGGCGTTCCTATGACCGAGCAGATTTTAAATATTTCATCTATTTCACTTTTACCAGGAAATAATGGTCTGAATGTGTATAGCTCAGCCATTATACAACCAACTGCCCAGATGTCAATTGGACTGTTGTAATTTGTTGAGTGTAATAATACTTCTGGTGCTCGGTACCTGTAAATAATATTTTATTTTTTTTAATTTTAATTTTTTTTTTATTATTAATTTAGGGTTGATTTTAAATAGAAATGTAGTACCATCTTGTAGATACATAATCTGTATAAGGTGGCCTGGATTTGATTTCACGTGCTAAACCAAAATCAGCAATTTTAATAAGCTCCGGACCCATACATAATAAATTTTCTGGTTTCATATCGCGATGAAAAAAACCATGTTTATGCATAAAAGCCAAGCCTTGAAGTACTTGATATACCATGTTTTTAATAACAGGCTCGGGAAAAAGTTTATCCCTATAAAAAAATATTAATTGTTATTATTATTATTAATTATCGTTATTATTTTTTAAAAAAATAATTAAAATTTAAAAACAAACCTGTCTTTCATCAACTGATAAAGATTTTCCTTCATATATTCAAATACAAAATAAAGCACGTCATTCTCCCTTATAACTTCCTTTAATTTAACAACATTAGTATGACTAAGTTTTTTTAATGATTTAACCTCACGTAAATTCATGGCTTCCTCCCATGAATAATATTTACGTTTCATACGTTTAATCGCAACTTTTTCACCAGTATCAATTCGTTCGCCAAGGACGACGGAACCAAATGTACCGTCACCAAGCTGATTTAAAGTTATGTAGCGATTCATCGTCATTTAGCTTTGTTGTATTTATGGATTTGATAAAGTTGATGATAATCTTTAGTTTTGGTTAGTTGTTTTTATTTATTTTTTTTTTTTTGGTACTATCGTAGAGGAAGATTGAGGTTTATTGATTGGCTCGTAAGAGCCGATGGTTCACCACCGATTGGTTCAGATTTTTCCATGGTTGACATTTTTTTGGGGGTAGAGGTTTCTTTTTTGAGGCTTGACCTACGGATATAAAAATTAAATTATCAATTTTTTTTAGTGATGTTTAAACTTATTTCAGTTATAATATTACATATTTCTCTTACTAAATTACAACTATACTGTAATATCGATTTTTTTATTTATTTTTTTTTTTTTCATTAGACATTTAAATTAAATAAAGTGGTATATGAAATTATAATGAAATTGATGATTATTTGAAATATGAAACCTTGCAATAGTTCATAGTTCACGTGAACATTAAGATGTTAATTAATGATATCGATGATCATATACATGCCTTTTTTAAATTACAGTTCATTTCTTTGATTCCTTAACTATATTTTATCTTTTAAAATATTAAAGTTTAATGATCAAGTTTTGATTTTTTAATGACTCCAAGAATACATTAGCTTTTTTATCAATATTTTTATTTTTTTTATTTTTTATATTTGAATTTTATACTATTAATTATTCTCATTTATTTTTGTTAAATCTGTAATAATCTAATAAATCTAATTATTTAACTTAAATTTAATGTAGAACACAATATGTTAGGTATAAGCTTAAACTTTTATAAAAGGACCATGAAGTTAGAAAGACCCTGATGTCAGTGTCAAGTGTTGATCGATTTAAACGGTATACTAAAGCCTATCCATTTAGTGCTTGTCATTGTAATATCTTACATTTTAAAATGTAACACTCTAAACAAATTTTGCAAAAGCTTTAATTTTTAATAAAAAAAAACAGCTATTTGTAATAAAAATTCTTAAACGAAAGTAGTTTATAAAATAATTAAAAATTTTTAGAATAGATTTTTCATAAGAAAATACAAGACTAGAGCTAATCTAAATACTTTAGCATATAATGACAAATGTACTGACCTTAAGTGTAAGTCTCTACATACAGTATAGTGCAGTTGTCTTTAAATTTATAATACGAATTACAGTGTATCGTTTAATAGTACATTATTTATTATTTAAAATAATTTAATTAAATTGTTATGGTTTAAATATTAGATAATGATTTATTATACAATTTAAGCAACAAGTAAGATTTTAATAAATTATGTATATACCTATTCTTTAAAATTATAATATTAAAAATGATTATTGTTAAATTAATTTTAATCAAATTTTTTTCGAAAAACTTGACGAAAAAAAAATTTGAAGACTTTATTCTTGGTGAACTTGATGAAATAATTATAACTAACTAATGACTGATCGATACTTGGCCTATTTACTAATGAACTTGGACGTTACACACAGAGAGAAAAAAAACTCAAATAACAATCGTAGAAACTATTTGAAATATTAATGTGATTCGTAGAAACAAAGGTATTTCATTACGTTTTCAATTTTTTTTTTTTAATTAGATTATATTGTTGCTTAGCAATATAATTTTTTTTTATATGATTAATTGAAATAAAAAAAACTTAAAAAAATATTGATTTAATGACATTAAATTAATTTTAAACAAAAAAATAATAATATTAAAAAGTATCATTAAATGTATGATTTCACTATTCAATTTTTTTATTTAACAAGTGTTAACACAACAAATATAATTTGTAATAAACTAGAAAGAAAAAAAAAATCAGAAACAAAAAAAAAAATTGTACTTCGAATATAAAACTAAGCTATAGAAGTATCGATCCAACTTTGTTCCATAGAAACAACTATATACTTTCTCTAATATGATACATGTTCATATATACATATATACACACATACAGAAAAAGGTCGTATTAAAAAACTACTGAATCAATGACGTCTGTGTCATTTTATATTTCGATTGATCTATAATTAGTGTTATATTGCACGTATACGAAATTACTTATAATAACTATGACGTTTATTCTTTTTTTTTCTTACTAAAATTAATTTGTAAGATAATATCATATGTCAATATATTAAAAATAAATTAATAATAGTTAAATATTTTAAATAAAATTTATATAATAAGCATATTATTTAGTCTGTACTATATAATACTTTCATTAATGATGTTGTTTAATAAATAATTAAACATAAACTAGAACATTATTAATGTTAAAAACGTAAAATAAATAAGTATTAAATATTTAACTTAATTAACTCTACAAGGCAACACAAAAAACATAAAAATCTCATTAACCGGTAAAAAAAATACCACCCTTCATTTTAGCACCAGATCAATAAATCCTAAAACATAATTTCCATCAAATAAAAATCAAAATTATCCCTTATCTAAATTATATCCTAACAAATCAAATCGAAAGAAAAAACGTTTGTTCAAATGTGACAAATATAAATGTACCTGTACATATAAAAGGACCAGAAAAATCAAATCCTCTCCTATATAATATACAATCTATATACAAAACTCGGCCACTACGGATTTATCGAACCGCTCTGTTTCTCCCTTTTTCTTTTCTCCCTCTCTTTCTCCTTCTTCTTCCTTTCCCTTTAGCAATTTGCATTTTCTTATGTTCGCATGTTCGTAATCTTGACTTGTTTGTGTGTGTATGTACTTCGGTTGAGTTGTAAGTTTCATGGATTTTCTTAACTTTGCTGCGGAATTTTTCAATGTGTTTGTATGTGTATGTGTGTACCTTAGGTTGCGCGCTCTCATTTTCTTTTATTACACGTGACCATAAAATATATATTTTTATTTTCTTTTTTGCTATTATGTACCTTTGTTTTATCTAAGACAAGAATTTTAAAATAGATTTATTACGAATATGGTGAACTAGAATTTAGTTAAATTTTTCTTTTATTTTTTTTTTAATATTTTATGTTTTAAAAATATATTAATTTTTATATTATTACATTTTATATGTAAGTAAATTAAATAGTGTGACAAAAAAAAAAATAAATAAACATTTTGATCTATCGATATATTCTAATATTTTCATTTCGAACTTCGACTTTTAAATATTTGTAAATATATGTCCAGACGGTAATTTATGTGTATGTACCAAGTAATTACGAAGTCTATGTTGTATAAAAAAGGAGTATTGATTTTAACGAATTTGGACGACTATTTTATTGATATACATCAATAAATTTGTAAATATAATGTTTGCGGAAGAAAAAAAAATGTAAACGAAAATAGAAAAAATAAACAAAAATGTTTATTGTTTTGAAAATGTTTAGAAAACGAACCTTTTATTGCATACATTGTAATTTGGAATATAAATAAAAGCTAATAAATAACAAATTACTTAATTCGATAGTTATTTTTACATATTACAATAAAAAAATATATATGTCAGCTGTCAATAAAATAAAAAGACTCACTCGATAACACCTGCCAATAAAAAAAAAAGGTTAATTAAATCCAATCGAATAGAAACAATGAGACAAGAATCTAAATGCACATGTAAAAAGATATGCCATTTTACAATAAAGGATGGATGATGATGATGACGATACACATCGCGTGAGTAAATCAACTAAGTGTACCTTTATACGCTCACATATATAATATTATATTGCACTATACATATAATATACAATTCGCGCGATGATGCGTCAAATGTAATATCGTTTTTAAAACAAGAAACAAAGAAACCTAAAAAAATTGTAGTACTTATAGGTAAACCTAAAAATAATCAAAACTCACAGGTGACAACGTCAGAGATACAATTGTTACTTCTTATAATTCCTTGCACTTATCATCCACAATTAGATAATTTTCGGAGTAGGAAAATGAATGTATGTTATAAAGTTACAACGTATATTAAACACAGAAAAACACCTTTGCTCTCGGTAGCGCAGTTAGTTACTGCCTTTGACTGCAAAACTTACACATATATGTATTGTACTACGTTTCGTATATATTATATCATGCTTTTCGATCGTCACTATGGTAACTTCGAGCGATAAACTCTACTATGTAATACTATATATCTCAAGACTGTGTGGTTAAAAAAGTATATATAGCAGGTGTATACAATATACACAACACAAAGGTATATGTTGTGGGTGACGAAAAATAAATATAAATATAAAGCTTTGAATAATTTTTTAAGCAAAAATCGTTTTGGTTTATAAGCAATACCTATATATGCTCCAAAATTTTGGAGTAAATTATGTATTTATTTAATTGGTATTGCTAAAATTTTATTAATTTTTATTGTAGAAAGTTTAGTATACGCAGTAATTATAATTTGTTTGACATCATAATTTTTTTTTTTTTAAGTTAATTAAAAAAGTTTTACTTACTTTATAAATTACAAAAAATTTTAAAAATTAAATCGAATTGTCGTAAAATTTAAACGATTCCAATTTGTAATTACATTATATCAAAAAGTAATCTTTGAATTCACTTAATTTATTTAAATTCAATATTTATCAAAAAAAATATCCGGCAAACAAACAATTAAAAAAAAAAAAATACCTTACATCCACATATCAACAACGCATGCGTTATAAAAGTATATTTCGTCTGCAATCGAGAACTCGATAAATATGTTTGCGTAGGCGTAATTTTAGTCTATAGAGTTATTTTGATCTCAAAAATCACAAACTTATACTTATTGCTCATCATCCTCTTCCGTTATAATATTATTCTCATTTTATTGCCGCGAGAAATCTTGCATCACACACAACTTACTTGCCTTGCCCTCTTCCATTCTTGTTACTCCAACACTCCGGTTTTATCTCTCGTCATTACCTTTGAATCTTCTTACCGGAGGAAACTTACAGTCGGTGGTCTGCGGTTTGTTTATACACTATATCACTTTACATTTTACTTGTTATGGCTTTGAGGTTGTAGATTTTTTTTTTTTTTTTAATAATAATATTCTAATATCGGATTGGATTAAAGAACAAGAGAGACAATGACTCAAAATATTGTGAGAAAAAGAAAAAATGAACCACAGAAGGAAAAGGAACACGTCGAGGAGAAGAAAAGTGAAAGCGACGTCAAGGAAGAATTTAAACCGTAAGGATTTTTTTATTTGAAAAATTAATACTGTCAAATTTGTTTTTGCTATTTAATAATAATCATTCATGAAAAATAAAAGGATCACAGTTACAAGTGTTTATTGTTGACACTGAATTTCTTAACCTTTCATTGTATATTCATTTATCTTAATTTATGATAGTTATCAATTTTTTTATTAGTTATAAACATTACTTACTTTAATTTATCATTTTTGATACAGGAAGTATGGACCTCATGTCAATTTTCCTTATCAGCGAGTCTGGTCTCGCTGTGTACTAATCTTAGGAGTTTTACTGGTTGTTTGGTACAATAGCAGAACTGGCAAAGAAATATCTTTAGCTCGACAGAAGGAAGTACTAATTAGTCGCAGTGTGAGTGTTGACTGCTCCAATGATTATAAAGATGATTTGAAGCAATTTCCTGGTTGTGCTCCTGAAAAATGTGCAAGGGTAGTCTATGACAAGCTTGTGTCTAGCTCTGAGGCTGATGTATTATTAAAACTGGCAATAAATGGACTGAAACTTGGAGGTTCGGATGGAGGAGCCAGTACGCTAGATCTTCAAAGTGGTGCTCTTAGTAAAGGAACTAAATTTATCAATATTTATGGTCTTGAAGAGGCTAAAAAGATCTTTAGTAGTACAGATTTTGCTATTTACAAGTAAGCTTTCAAAGCTGATATGATGAAATTTTTAACTTTGAGAATACTTTGTGATAATATTTTAATTTTACAGGGTTGTTAAAACTAAAATACAACATGCCATAGCTAATCATTTTGGTTTACAAACAAAAGATATTTATTTAACAAAGCCAACATTTTTCTCTCAGCTAACTAATAAACCTGCTAAAACAATACATGACGAATATTGGCATCCTCATGTTGACAAGGTCAGTAATATTAATTGTAAAATTTTATTTTTCAATAGTTATACTGAAGCTACTTGGCAGAGCAAATTTTAAAGTTATAATATTCCTTATTTCAGGAAACCTATGAATCATTTCACTATACATCCTTGTTATACCTAAGTGATTATGGCAGAGATTTTGAAGGAGGAAGATTTATTTATATTGATAAGAACAGTGTCAATACAACTGTAGAGCCTCGCAAAGGTAGAGTTTCTATATTCACTTCAGGAAGTGAAAATTTACATGCAGTTGAAAAAGTTACTTCAGGAACACGTTATGCACTGACTGTGTCCTTTACATGTGATAGTAAATTTGCCAGTCCTGACCCTAGTTTTGAAAAGTTTAAGCAAATATAAGCTGCAAGTCATAATATTTATGGCAAGAGCGTTAAAATTATAGACTTTAAAAAATATATATCAATTATACAGAATGTTTGTTACGTGAATAATATATGTTACCAAGGCATTCCACAACATGATTAGCTGTTTGAACTATTAATGTTGTAAAAGTTCAAGGAAAAACTTGTATTACTTCCGAATTTATTGTTGTCTATTTTGTAGATGTCATTTGCAAGATTTTGAATGCACAAATACGTTTTTATATGTAAACATAATGTAACATAAAAGTAGCTAATTACAGAAAATTGAATTTTCTTTATGTTAGTTGGTGGTACAATTAAAAACAGTCATAATGAATTGTGAAATTAAACAGTATTGAAAGGAACATGCATTTAAAAATTAACAAAGTAAATGTAACGTTTTTTTATGAGCGATTATAAATGAACAAAATATTTTTTATTCATATAAAGTACTTAATAAAAAAGGGAAGGTGATGTGTGTTAATTAATCAATTGTTTTGTTTCTACTCCATTTATTCATTATATCTACAATAAACAATGTGCACATTGTTTGAGTATACATATTAAAATAAATGCACAAGTGTGTACAACATTTTTTCGCATATTCTACAGAATTCAGTTTAAATTATATTTACGTTACTATATATTCTTATTAACAATGTGCTGCAATAATTTATTTTTTATATTATTTTTATAAGAAATCATTTTCTTTATTGTTTGGCTTTGGAGGAAACAGTTACACGGAAAAAAATCGTGTTAAAAATTTAACTTGAATATACCATAATATTCAAGATAAGACTTATAACTACTATAATAGACTTTTCAGATGTAAAAAAACTGCCTAAAACTATCTTTTACTTTGCCATTTTTTTTTCACAGTCATTACTTCCATGAGGTTTTTTTAAACTATTTAAAAACAGTTTGTACTCACAATATACGACTTACAACGATATAATAACAAAATCGTAATAAATATATATTTATAATAAATACAACATTTGCCTCATACAACTTAACAATGTCCGTTTGTCCACTAACAGGCATTGAAAAATCGTATAAGAGCATTTCTCGTTACTTATTTTAAGGCTCATTGGAGCAAGTAGTGAGCAAGCATAGGAATATTCAGAAAAAATCTCCCCTTTCCTAAAATACACTAAATACAACTTAAAAATTAAAAACTTAAATCTTTACATCATTTTTACGCATTCAAATTTTTTTTCTTTGTACAAATTAATTCTCACCTAATTCTTTATTCTTCACCCTCAATTCTGTTCTTGTAGTAAACCCAGAAGATGGTGTAATTATCGATTTTTACAGAAGTTATTGACATGTGATATAATAATGAGAGAGCGCAAGTTTTCACCAAACATGACAAATGAATATTAACAGTGCAAGGACAATTTTTTAAAAATTGTCATTACAAGAAAATTATTAGTTTTAATTGTTGACCACATATTTTTAAACCCAAAAGTAAGTGGTAATTAAATCTTGCAAACATTTACGCTCTAAGGATGTCAGCTATTTTTTTCAGATTGTCTCCAGACAGTATACTTCTGTGGTTTCCGAGAAGCTCTTCTATTCTTACAGTTGATTTGCAAATCTGTAAAAGAAAAAATTCAATTAATAATAATTTATGTACATTAATTTTTTACTATAAAAATTCAATTATAACGTACCTGAGATAGTCCATAGTCAGAATTTAAAGTAACAAAGTTGTCCTTTGCTTTAATTAGCGTAACTGGGCCTTGGTATTTTCCTGCTGGTTTGTAAGAGTTTGCAGCTTTTAGTTTTTTGAAGAACAGCACACCGGCTTCCTTAATATCTTCCGCTGCGAAAGGCGTGTTACCAATTAATTCCAACATTTTACTAAACATTTGTTCATCGGTTTTTGCTTCCCGAAGTTCTCCATAAGCCTAAAAATAATAAAATTTGTATTTTTAAATCCATTTTTTATTTAATATTATTAATCATAAAAAATAAATATTTACCTTGAGGAAACCAACACTAGAATTGAGTTGCCTAATGAAATAGGCAAGAGATTTTTTGAATCCATCAGCCTCAAGACTTTCGGTCATCTGATTAGTTTGCTTGCCAATCGTTTGAGTGTGCAACGTAATGAACTCAGGTGAACCATCAAGCAGAGAAAGTGTGACCGTTTCACCGAGAATTTCAAGTTGCAAGGCCATCTCAAAAGCGACCAGCGCTCCAAATGAGTAGCCAACAAGGGTATAAGGTCCTTTGTTTTGCACTTCTTTCATTTTCTTGACATTGAATTCAGCAAATTCAGAGATTGATTCGAGAGGTGCATCTTTTGTACATTGAAGACCCCAAACTGGACGATCGAGTTCTTTGGCAAGGGATTTTAGCGAGGCGATCACACCTTCGATAGCTGAGATCACGAAGATTGGTGTACCCTCAGACTTGCGCGTCTCTAACTTAATTAAAGACTGTTTGGGTACAATCTCTGAGCCTGAACATTGGAATAATAGACCGTCGTGACTGGTCTCTTGTGAAGATGTAGGTGCCGATGCTGCAGAAACATGTATTGTTTTAAAATTAAATTATGGAAATAATAGAGCTATGATTTCTGATAAAATATATATTTTTGTATACCTCCATCGGATGTGCCGGTCACTGACGAATCCTCGCTAGCAGATGCAAATTCTTTCAGTTTAGCAAAAGTTAGTCCTCGAATCTCTTGAGGTCCAAGAACGATGTCATAATTTCTTTCGAGCGTTTGCTTAATTTCTGTACCCATGAGCGAATCCATACCCAAGTCTGCTAAACTGTTGTTTGGATTAACAGTTTTAACATCCTTGATTCCGAGAATATTTCCTACAGCCTCAAGAAGTCCGACTTGGCTCGAGCCATCAGTGGCCTTGTGCTTTTCCGCCAGCACGAGAGACGATAGTACTGGATGTGGTTGCTGTAAGAAGATGTCCATTGTCGCCAAGCAGCTTGGCATGCGCTGAGGCAAAGTTCCGCCGATTTCCGTATCGTTGTTACTGCCCATAGTTTCTAAAATTTATTATTTTATTTTTTATTAAACATCCGATCGAATTAAAAAATTTGTACGTTATTAAATAATTAAAAAATTAATAACTCACCCAAAATAAGTCCAACGTCTCCAATGGCTCCCCACTGAATAGCCAAACCAGGTAGACCGAGAGCTTGTCGCTGCTCACAGATCCTTTCCATGCTTGAGTTAGACATTCCGTAATTTGTCTGGCCCATATTTCCTCTGCCGCAAGATACCGACGAGAAAGCCACGAAGTAATCAAGAGCTGGACATAGCTTCCTTGATACAACATCTAAGTTCTTTGTGCCATCGATTTTAGGTAACGCTACTGCTTTGAAGTCTTTTTCTTCGAGACTTTCAATAAGTGCATCTCTCAGTACTGCTGCCAAATTGAAGATACCTCCAACAGGAGCTAAAATAAAAAATAAAAACATTAATATTAATTAAATTAATTTAAAAAAAAAAATTTCTATTGTAAATTTTCTATTACAAAAATATCCACTCTACCTAATTTGCTAGCTTCCTTTATAAGTTTCTCGGCACCGGCAAGTGTCGTTACGTCTTCGGTCGATATATTAATATTGACACCAATTTCACGCCATCTGCGTATGCATAGCGATTGATAGCCAGTACGTACGCCCGAACGGGAAGTTAATACAATATGTTTAGCACCTCGAGTGATCATCCAGTTGGCGAGCTCAAGGCCAAAACCACCGAGACCACCAACAAGGACATATGATTTATCGGGATTCATGTATGTGCGTGGAATAGAAGCGACTGTCTTTGGATTGGGTTGAGTCACTTTTTCCGCTTCTTCATCTCGGATTTTCAAAAGAACTTTACCGATGTGTTTTCCTGTCGCCATAAATCTGAAACCTAAGTTAAAAAATTTCTTAATTAAAAAACAGCAAGCAGATAACAAAATTAAATAATTAAATAATTTGATATAGTTAAAATTATAATTAAAGAAAAAAATCAATTACAAACCTTGTTCGATTTGTTGTTCGCTGAAGACCGTGGCAGGTAGTGGTCTTACTGCTCCACTCTTGATGCCCTCACTGACCAATCTGACTAATTCTTTTTTCTCGGGGCAGTCAGTATCAAACAGAGCATCGAGAAGAATACCGTGGAAGGTTGTATTTTTAAGGAAGACTGACATGCCAAGACCTGTATTGT
Organism: Leptomastidea abnormis; assembly: GCA_030522805.1. NCBI lineage: Eukaryota > Metazoa > Arthropoda > Insecta > Hymenoptera > Encyrtidae > Leptomastidea > Leptomastidea abnormis. Next base: position 69,819 of record JAPYZE010000702.1, read on the forward strand.
TGGACAAATCAAACTTGCCAATTTCAAGGAAACGGCCGCCGTTTGCCAAACATCTCACACTAGCCTGAAGTTTTTCTCCAGCCAGAGAATTTAGAACAAGGTCAACACCACGACCATTAGTTTCCGTCAATATCAGCTGTTCAAAGCTTGTGTCACGCGAGTTACCAATATTGCGGTCGTTCAGCTAAATTATTAAAATTTAAATTATGAGTATTACAATATTAAAGCTACATGATTAAAAATAAAAAGAAAAATTTAAAAATTAAAATGAACTAACCTTAGGGAATGTCTTTTTGAGAAAATCTCTCTTCTCTTGCGAGCTTACAGTGGTAAAAACGGTACAGCCCATATGAAGAGCAATAGCAATGCTAGCTTGACCAACACCACCACTACCGGCATGAATTAGTACACTTTCACCGGATTTCATACCACCACGTACACACAGAGCATAGTAGCTTGTAGCGTAGACGACTGGGATTGTTGATGCCTCTTCGAGACTCCACTTGTCTGGTACCTCCCACATGAAACCTGGATCTGCCAAAAGTGTTGTGGCAAGACCCTGAGCTGCAACCATACCCATGACTCGACGGCCTTTTGAATCACGACCGGCAAACTCGAGACCCAAGATACAGTCCTGACTTGCCAAATCACCAGGTAGCGCGTCTGCGTTTAATTTACCAGTTGCCAACATAATATCACTGCAAAATAAAAAAATTATATTATTTTTAAGCTTAAGTCATATGACAATTTTTATTACTTTAAATTTATTAGTATTAAATCGTACCGGAAATTAAGCGGAGCATAGTAGACACTGCAGAGCTCCTTGTTAGGGTATTTTTCGGGTTGGTAGTAACTAAGGGGGCCTTCGATCCAGCGCAAACTGCTCAAATCACCCCTTACAAGGGCGTTGATGTAAGCATGCTCAACGTGCAAAGATGAAACATCGTTTTGTTGATCGAGTCGTAGATGACGGTAGCAACCCCATTGTTGGTTCTTTAATACGTTCGACATCATCTGCTTGTGTAGTTGCTTTGCATAGAAAGGATCAGTGAGAGAGAATTTAGGCGCATTCTTGTCCTGGATAAAGACATAGCGTACGTTGTTGCCACCTGATTCCTGACGTATACATGTCATAAGACCCACCAAACCTAAAATAAAATTGAAATAAATTTTATGAATCTTGTAAGGTTTTACTTTAAAATAAAATTGTAATATAATAAATTTTTACCTAGTAGTTCTTCTCCTTGGCTGACTAGTAATACCTTCTGTCCATCATCAACAGCTTTTTTAAGAGCTGCCTTAACACCTTCCAACCAAGCAAAGTTCTTTTCCGTAATTTGAATAATGATTGGCTCAGCGTTTTCTTCAGCTTTCTTCAACAGCACATAGCTTTTACCAAATACGACTTGTTTACCAACAAATATTAAGCCGGACCTTTGCAGACCATTTAAACTGATTGCTCCAGTTTCTTCAAGAATGATAAATCCTCCTGCTTTAATTGAATCAGCCAAATTTTTTAACATATCAAGCTGTTGATTGCTCATCACGTCAACGGCGAACACAAGATTCAAATCCTTGCCAACTGGTGCAGTTTTTGGATCTTTAGCTAAGGTCTTAATATTACACTGCTTAATTACTGTGGAGTAAGTATCGGGAGAAGAAGTTACCAATTGTAAATCCACCTATTATAAAAATTTTATTTTTTTCTAGTTAGATAATTAATGAAAAGAAATAGTAAAATTAAACAAGCTAAAATAAAAAATTTGATTAACTTACACTAACTAACGGCTCGCTGCAAAGAACATCTAAAATAATTGGTGCCAAGATAGCTTCAGCACTCCTTTCACCAGCTACTTCAACGGCTTTAAGCTTGCCGCCAGACATGTTTTCTCGAGCAGTTTGTAGTAGTACGCTAAGAGCGTGTACTTTGCATTTCTCGGGATCTTCTACCAGCACTTGAGAATTCTCGTAGGGTACGAAAGTATATCTCTCATACTTAGGTGGTGCTTGAGTTTGCTGTCTTCTTGGGGCCAAAGAAGCCTTCATTCCTCTCATCTCCACACCACCAGATTTAATAACTCCAATTTTTGGGTAGGAATATACCTAAAAATAAATCATATAAATTCAGTAATTACATGATAAGTTTTTTTTCTGTACGATAAAGTATATTATTAAAATAAAGTCTTTTTACCGGTACTCCTTCTTTTTCGCCTAAACCTTCAATAAGTTGTTTGTGAGCAATAGGATCGATGACAACTTGCTGGAGCCTTGTAGGCAGATAAAGATCGCGTGTATTTTTGCCAAGAATACTAAATTGAAGCATAGTGTCCATGAAGGAGATCCAGTTGTCAACCCAGTTAAGTTTACCAGCAGAGCCACGATTATCTGCATGAAGAATGCCTTGGAAGATTCCTGAGTAGTCATAACCGCGCAATCGAAGATCTTTATATACATCTGCAGTCTTTAATTCCAATAGTTCTGGTTCTTTGGCAACAGCTGGTGGTTGCAAGTTCAGCAATTCTTTATCCACATTTTCGGGTACGCGAATCTTGCCAGTCACAGCCACCGAGCCGCCTTCACAGATCTCGAAGTCACCAGTACCTTCGAAGATGTTTATCAAAAACTTAACGGAACCCTCCTTAGGCATAATCGTTGCCCGATGGAATTGAACATCTTCCATGACTACTGGTAGCTTCTCCAGCTCAACGTTTCTATTTTTGGCAAAAGTTTTCCAGGCGAGTGTTAGGTACCCGGTAGCGGGGAATAGAACTCTACCGTCGATTCCGTGACCACTGAAGAAAGTATCAGTTTCTTTAGACAAGTCGATTTCTACGACATTTTCTCGTGACATTCCAGATTTTCCAGAGAATTCGGCAACCTCCCACTGGATTGAGTGATCCCATTTGATGAGAGAATTGATCATAGGAGTACCGCGACCAACAGGAAAACTAAAATATTAATAAAATTTTATATTAATTTCATTTAAATAATTTATAAAAAATAAATTTAAAAAGTTTTTAAAATTATGCAATAGTTACCTGACTGCAGGGTAGAGTTTGGCCAATTGCGGTTGTGCGCCAGCATTGTATATTTTGCCAACATTAGTAAGCAGGAAAATCATGTTGTTCGTGTGGTCTCTCTTGTGTAATCCTACATTGGTAACCGTAGGAGGTAAAGATCTCTTGAGAATAGCCTGTAATAGGCAGTGTGGTGCGATCTCGATAACAATGGCATTTTGAGGCACATGTGTCAATGCCTCTTGGAATAGTACAGGAGACAGAAGATTGTTCACGTGGTAAGCAGGTGAGCTCAATTGTGCCAAGGGTGTGTTCCATGCATTTTCTGGAATTGACGAGGATATCCACCTAGATGTCCTCTGCTTGGGATTTGGAATAATTTTTTCAAGGCTTGCACGAAGTTTGGGACCGGCATCGGCAATGTATGTGCTGTGGAAGGCAACGCCTGAGCTGTTAACAGCTTTGGCAAATATTCCCTCGGCTTTCAATTCGGCAATGAATTTTTCAAGAGATGGCATTGGGCCGGAAATGGAAACTGAATCTGCCGAATTGTGACAGGCAGGGAAGATATCTGATGGGCAGCGTCTCTTTGCCTCGGCCCAGCTTAATCCAACAGCAGCCATACCTTTATAAAATTTTTAGAATTTGAAAAATTTTTTTTACAAAATAAAATAAAAACTATTTTTATGCAGCTAAAGATACTTACCCATATTTTTGGGTAATCCCGAATCCTTGATGGACTTTCCTCTCCAATAAGCAGCAAGTACAGCCTGTTCAGCAGTAAAGGTGCCATCGGCATAAGCACAGCCAACCTCACCAACCGAGTGTCCAACAATACCGTCAGGTTGAATATTGAGCATATTAAGTACGTCAACCAGAGCAACCTGGATGGCAGCAATCGACACAAAGCTGTTGAGTACATCTTCATAGGTTTCATCGGTACCATTTAAAATGAGGTTCATAAGATCAACACCGCAAGGTTTAAGGGCATCGGCACATCGACGAAGACTCGCAGCAAACGTTGGAATAGCGAGTAAATCTTTGCCCATACCAGGCCATTGTGATCCCATACCGGAGAATACGTACCAGATCGGTCTTTGTTCACCGATAAACTCTGAGATCTCACGTTCGGGATTCTCACCAAGAATTTGGAAGCCACGGTATGAGTGTCCAGCTATGTTAAGCGAGTGCACACTGTGCAGCAACGCAATGAACTCATCATCCTCAGCGTGCTTTTGAACTTGATCTAATAGGAAGTTAACCGCCTCTTCTGTGCGACCAGATACAGCTACAGTTTTTGGTACGGGTACCGTAGCCAGCATTGGTGTGACCTTGGGTTTGGGATTACTGCGGAGTACAACGTGTGCATTGGCACCACCAAAACCAAACGAGTTGACAGCTGCAAGACCACCATTCCAAGGTGTTGGCTCAGAGATAACTTTTATACTACCATCATTAAGTGCAGGTATGTCTTTGTTGGGTTCACGGAAGTGAAGATTTGGTGGAATGATACCCTGTTCCATAGCTATGAGTACTTTGGCAATTGAGCAGAGACCACTTGCTGGCTCGGAGTGTCCCATATTAGATTTGACAGAACCAAGGAGAAGTGGCGTCTTTCTATCCTCCTTGCAGAATAAATCGGCAATAGAATTGACCTCCTGAGGATCACCAACCTTTGTACCAGTACCATGTGCCTCAACGTAAACGACATCAGCTGGATTGATACCAGCTTCATCATACACCTCGCGCATCAGACGATTCTGCATATTGCCATTAGGGAATGTGATACCTTGGCTCTTGTGACCATCGGTATTGACACGTGAGTTAACAAGTGTGGCATATACACGTCGAGAATCACGTGCCTTTTGTAGATACACAACCACAGCTGCTTCGGAACGTACATATCCATTACCCGAGGCATCGAAAGCTTTACAGGAACCGTCTTGTGAAAGCATACTGAGTCGATGGAACTGAAGCGAACTTGTTGGTTTTAATAGAAGATTAACACCTCCAACTATGGCTGCGTCACACTGTCCGGTACGCATTGCGCTAACTGCGTGATGTAAAGCGTAAAGTGAGGAAGAGCAGGCGGTATCAAGTGCAAAACTGGGACCCGTGAAGTCGAAGGTGTAGGAAAGACGATTTGGAAACATGGCACGACAGCAACCTGTCAATCCATATCCTACAAAAAAAAAAAACAATACAATATAAAAATTCCATGTATAAATTCAAATTCTTCAAAGTTATATAATAACCGATCAACTTACCATTAATCATATCAGGATCAGCAGTCCAATACTCATCAGATTCAGAATCTGAAACACCTATGAATACACCAGTACGCGATCCTCTAACCTCAGCAGGATTAATACCAGCATCAACAATCGCTTCGTAGGTAAGCTCAAGTAAAATACGTAATTGTGGATCCATGACGCTGGCTTGCTTTGCGTGGACACCAAAGAAGGTGGCATCAAACGATGCGAGATCTTTGAGTTTACCTGAACGTCCAGGTAAACCATGTAAACCAACTGGCCAACGTCTGTCATCTTCTGTTACCAGGTCAATACCTTCGAATAATTGTTGTTTAAATTCATCGATTGTTGATGATTCTGGTAATCGACCTGTTATATTAAAAAAAAAAAATATGTAAATTTTAGTTTAATTAATAGAATAAAATATTGTTGAGTATTAATTTATTTTTTTTTACCTGAAAGACCACTGATAACTATTTCATCATCTAAAGTGTATGTTGGACCGCTACTGACTACCGGTTCCCGCGAAGGCGGACTGTTCATGCTGTCAAATCTGGCGGGCATTTTATACTTGACGAGCTTTTTTTTAATAATTTTCTTCTTTAATTTTATACGGTTGATTGTATATACCTTGGAATTTGTGTGTTTTGTAAGTGTATGGATTTAATTAATTGGAAATTTGATTGATTTCTTAATTTGCTGTTGTCAAACGCGAAAGTCTTGTGGACAGAAGACTGAAAAAAATATGGAAAAGAGAAAAATAAATTGTTAGTTGTATGTAGTTTTGATTTGAAAAATAATGAATTTTTGAAGATTTTGTAATTGAATTATCGAGAAATTAGTACGTTTTTCTAAATTTATTGATTAATGAATAAACTATGAACTTTTATTAATTATAAAAAAATAAATCTACTTGAATTTCTGATACACCTACGTAAAATACTAATTACAAATTGAAATATTTTTAAATATACTTAATCACTAAAATCATAAAAAAATGTATTCCTAATTTAAAAAAGATTCACAGTGTAATTTTTTCAGCAAATAAGTAAGTACATAATTAATTTTTTTTTCAATTTTAAAAAATAAACCATATCCCAAAAAATTTTCAATTATTAATTTAAGCAATTTTTCTCTTATTCATAATATAACATCTCATTTCCTAAAAGCTCATAGTCATATACTAACCAGCTCTCTCTCTCTCATAAAAGCACAACACACATAAGTAGTCGCTAAACGTAAAATTCCACGAAGTTTTATTTACGCAAACCCATATCTACACATACAAAAAAAAAAAAAAGAAAAAAAGAAAAAGCGAGAAGAATTCAACAATTTTGTCAAGTATTCGTTCATCATCATATTATATTCGCAAGGCAATATTTGCCTCCCCTGATGAATATCGCAAAAAAACGAGATGCTACTTAGTACCCGATATATAAGAAATGACGTCGAGAAGCTTAAAAGCAGCGAGAAGAAAAATTTTTACTAAATCATAAAATAAAAATATAGTACTTAAATCTACACACGCGAGATAAAGAAGGGAACAAAAAGGAAACGGACAGCAGCAATGCGTGTATGTATGTATTATATGCGCGTCTCTATATCTTGGATTCAGGCGCTAATTCGTGCATTATCGCACACACACGATGCGCGCGAGCGAGCGATCGAGGCTGCTGCTGCCTGCCTGCCGTGCGCGCGTTTTCTCTCTGTCAATTGCGCGGAATTGACACATACGCAGTGAATGAAGCCGACTTGTCGTGAAGCTCTTTTCGAGATACCTCATCTTCTCCCCCCCCCCCTACCCCTCCTTCACTCACTCTTACATACACACATGAGATCCTTAATTGAGTAATCTCAATTGGATTCGCCAGAGGGTAAACCAATTTTACAATCGAGATTCAACTCGATGTCTCTCTCTTTCTTTCTCTCTTTTTGCTTTTTGTTCATCTCCGCCGCTCTTATTTTGACTCTTATCTGTGTAGTGTGTGTATAGACCCCGCCTATAATAATTTTATAAGTATATATTATACGCGTGACTCTTTTATTTTTTTTTTTTTATTAATTTTTTGTTCTTCTCTCTTTTGTGGCTATTATTTTCTTATTTTTGTATTTTGATTTATTAAAATTGTTTATTTCGCTTAAAAGTTTACTTTTATATAGTCTTAAGTAAGGTTTTATGGATCAAGGTACATTTTATAAAATTGGTATAACAACGATGGAACATTTTGAAATCGTTAATAAAGTTTGAAGAAATTAAAATTAGAAAGGAAGATTTTAACACTTAAATTTTTATCAATAATACATGATACTATTACCCAATAAACAAACAATTTGCATCTCTTAAGTGCAAAAAATAAAAAAAAAAAATAAATAAAAAAAATTAAGACAACAAACTTGAGATAAAATAACGATATACGCGTGAGTTTTTGAAGACGTCATACGCGTCACGTCGTTTCGTACATACGTAATACTATATATCCACTAATTCTCGTTCTATACATCAACTCTTCTTATATATACATTTGATTTTTTAGCTTTTTAAATTTTTTTTTTTATTTTCTTTTTTTTTTCTTCTTGGTTGGTTGGTTTTGCTCCAGCAATTTTCTGACATCATGAGAGTCGCAAACATGCGAGAGTTGAATAGTTGACGTAGTGATGGTTCGTTTGATAAATGAATTTTTTTTTTCTTTAGTTTAGAAAATCACTTCACGCAAATTTATTTACTTATAATTTTTCAAAGAATTTGATGAATATTGAGAAAATTTGTTTGTGTATATAAATGTATTGCCAATTTTTGTGTTAACTATTTATAAATTTTTGATGTTTCAACGAAGTTAACTAGAAGTATATTAAGACTAATTTAATTTTTGGTTATTAGCAATTAAATCACGATTCGAAATTATGAATATTTTATACGTTTTTACAGTATTGATTATTGATTTAATTTTAATTTTTTTTTGACAACTTATTTATTAAATAATTAGCTGAACATTTTTTAAAAATCTTAATTTTTTTTCCTTTGTTATAATATTTAAACATTCAATAATTTTTCCATTTGCAAATGTCACGGTCAGGCCACTTAATATTAAGATATAAATGCTAAATGATTCAACTATAAAATTAATTTTCAAAAACTTTATGTAACATTAAAAAAAAAAATTTTCCAATTGTTCTAAGCTAAATAGTTTTTGTATTCCTTGTTCTAAATAGATAAAAAAAAGTAAATAACACTAACTGCGTAAAAAATAAAAATTTTTCTCTTGACCTTAAACTTGACAAGAAGTGGCCGACTTATAAGTCAAGTATCGCCGCAAAGCATATTATATAAAGTACTAAAAGCTTCGGGACTGCAACATTAGATAAAAGAATCATTCATTAACTCGTAGACATAACAGGTACTTCTTTTTTTTTCTGTCTTCGTTACTTTAAATTTTTTTTGCTCAATTTAGATAAATACTTAATAAAATTCCTTTGTAATATTTCATATAAATATTCCTATAATTTATGAATTTACTAATTACACAAGCATTTAATTATTAATTAACAAAACAAATAAAAAGATAATATTGTTAAATGGAAATTACCTAAATTATTTATTTGAATCATGATTATTAAAATAAACACGCGATTAAAAAAGAGCTTTTCAACTGTCTAGATCCCTAGACTGATTTCAAAATAAAAGTCAATGAGCTCTTGTAATTCTCGTTAATTCAACGGATAAGAAGCAATTAATTATCTATACTGATAAAACTGTTTTAATCAATGAATATTCGAAATTGAATATGCAGAAGCAGCAGCAGCAACGTGTGTCTCATAATTGTCAATTCAAACGGCATTAGAAACGATTAGAAAAAAAAAAAAAAAAAACATTCGAGTAATGCTTTCACACTTTCAAATGCACATTTGTATGAATAATTTAACTAAGCAAACTTGAGTGACGCATCAGTGTCTTTTCCTTATGTAAATTTAATAATGTAAATAACAATGATTGACCTTGATTTTTTTTTTTTTTTTTTTTTTGAAAAATTTAGGTAAATATATTTTGCATTTATTTATGTGTTTGTAATTTTTAATTTAAATGGGTCAATGTATGTGAAGCTGTAATTTAGAATTGTTAATTATGAGAATAAGATTTAGAAATAGATTTTTTGAGTCATGTTTAGATTACAACATTTAATTTATTTTACTAATTAATAAATTAATGATTGAAGCAAAATAAAACAAAAAAAAAAATTACGTTTACGTTTTAACAATGTAAATTTTCGTAAATAATCAAATGGTTGACTAATTATGAAGCAGTGAAGCTTACTTGCTGTGCTTCTATATATACAAATAGTTGTATGCTTAAATAATTTTACATTTTGTCAGTAATTAGATGTATATCTAAGTACAAATCTAGAACTTCTTCTACAATATATTTAACCAAAAATATTTTTTTTTTTTAATTTTTAATTATTTATAATCTATCTGCACGTAAAAATTATCGATAATTTAAGAAATAAAAATTATCAATGTTGAAACTATGCATTTTTTAATTTATACTAAAATAGTTGTGACGTATTGATAACAATTTTTATTCTTTCTTAGTAATCAAAATGACACGTGTAATAATAATAGTACGATCGGATGATCATACCACTAATAAGATAAGACTAGTCAGTTTACTGTACAATATAAAAATTCTTAAAGATAACTTGATGATCGCAATGTATTTGAAACTATCAATATTATTTTTAATTAATTAATACAAATTTCCTAATAAACATTATTAAAATATTTTTAAAAATCAAAGAAAATTATAATTGATTAATTTAAAAATCAATGTCAAGAAATTCATTGAACTAAGACAAGGTCGTCTCGTTGGATAAGAATAAGAAAGATGTACTTTTCCATTAATCTTTTACCCTTCCTCTTTCCTATTATATATACCATCTCTACTCCCACACACTTTCTCGTCATCAGTCTAAGAAGACTTCCCCTTCCCATCACTCCTTTTTTCTCCCCCCTCTCTAATTTTTATTTTGCTTAATAATTTTTTTTCTTTCTCTATATACCTGTCACTTTGTAGGTTCTTTAAAAACACCTATTCAATACTTATTACGTGGTATATGTGTTTTTTAAACTGTGTTTTCCCATGTATATTTTTCAAGGTCAGCTATACAGATATATAGGGGAAGATGGGGTATTTTGAGAACGGGGTAATTTGAGAATTCAAGTATAATTTTGGAACGAAAAGAGATAATCGAACCAAACTTGGGGGA